>ML099189.1:0-33702 GCA_003697995.1 Taxidea taxus jeffersonii
TGAACTGTGAACTAGCTTAGTGATGAGAGCACAGCTTCTGAATTAGTTTCTGATAAATTTCACCAGAGGGAATGGGAGTAATTATTACCCTTTGCCCCACTACCCCACAAACCACATGTTGACCAACAGAAAATGCAGGGTGCAGAGTCGTCACACTGTGAAGATAGATGTAGCCTAATGACATGGAAAAAGATGCCAAATCGTTTTCAACTTTAGAGGGACCGGCCTTGCAAGATTTAATTAGCTTACAGTTGAGAAGTAATTTGAACTTTCAAATTATAGTTACTCAGAGACTCTTGAATTGTTCATCATTTCATTTTATAAAACTATAATATGAGGCAGACTTCCATGGAAAAAATGATTAGAATAATAAAAAAAAATTCCCTACAGAGAGGCAATAAAAGGAGTGGAAAGAATCAAGCTTGGGAGCCAGGCAGCCCTGGGTTACAGCCCCACAGGTGTGATGCTGGGCTATTCATGAACTTCTTTGAGTCTGTTTTCTCATCTATAAATTATCACTTGTCTTAGGGAGTTGTGCGAGCTAATGGAATCTGGTAAGATACCTGGCATATGTCACTGCTCAATAAATTTTGGTTTACTTATCACCCTCCTGTTCTCTATTTCCACTAACTCTGAAATCTTCTCTGAGAGTCTCCATTTCTGAAATCCACTCCTCCTTCCTCTTCATCTCTACCCATGCTTTACAAAATCTGTCATCACTGGCCTGACTGCAACAGCCTCCGAACTTGGCTCATGCCTTCTAGCTTTCTTCTCAGCATCTTAACACACCCGTAGAAAGACAACCACCAGTGCTACCTCCCTGACTAACATGATGAATCCCTTGCTACAGAATCAAGTCTGAAAACCTGTGTCTACTTCTCTGGCTTCCTCTGCCACCAGTTCTTTACTTCCTCCTAATTATCCAGCCAAACCAAAGTACTACTGTTGGGATGGCCTTCGCAAGGGTCTGCTCTCCTAAAATGTCTTCCCTACCTTTTGAGGGTTCTCACTTGTTCTGTAACAACTGTTAGAAACATCATTTACTCTATCAAGTATCTCTGACTCTAAAAGGCAAAGATGAGAGAGAACTGGATTTTACTTATAGGCTCCACAGAAATTACACAGGCTTCTGTTAGCATTTCTGTCACTGCATTCTCTCTTTGTTCTGTATTCTTCTTCTCTACAGACTATGAACTCCCGAAGGAAAGACACTGTCTTACTTGTCTTTGTATCTCCAGGGTCTAAAGCAGTGTCTGGAATCTCACATAGTACTTGTTGAATAGATATTAAATGAAAGAATATCCAGGCAGCTTTCCCCAATTAGTTCCTCTCATCCCTGATTTGGCTTGTCAGCCATTAGCTATTATTACATTTCTGTATTTTAATAGAAAGTAAAGGATTCTATCAATGTGGTGGATTGAGCTAATGAATATTCTCTGCCTGCTACAAACACAAGGTCTGAAAAAAGTGAAGTTTACATGATGAAAGAGTATGTTGATGAGGTGTCAAACGAAAAGGAAATAAATGCTAAGGCTGATCAGCTATGAGTTGATGCCAAAGTGTGTTGGGTAGGAGAGGGAACAGGATATCTGGCCTAAATAAATACAAGATCAGACCCTAAAATGTGTTTGTGTTCATATAAAATTATGGACAGAGGTCCCAGGACTGTAACACCTATGGAGGGGGGCAGTAGGTGTGGTCACGAGTTTACTTAAGATGACAAGCTAGAACTGAGACTCCTGTATAAAGCCAGGAAACCCTGAAAGGACTGTTCCCCTCTGTGAGACAGGTGAGACACTCTGCCTACTGATCCAGGCAATAAAAAAGCTTTTCTCTAGTCAGGCTCTGGGCTGAGGAAAAGTCTACCATGAAAAAATCAAGACCCCAGACTCAAAACCATGTGTAAATTTAGTCAGACTTTAAACTACCTTTATGGCAAGGAAATTCCAAGCTAAAAAAAGGCATTTAAAAACTAGTCCTATATCAGTAAAAGAGCCAGAAGCCAAAAGCCAAAAGGCCAAAAGCCTTGGTTGGAGTAGCCAGAAGAAAATGCAATGCTTTTCCAGAGGGACGCCTCAGCAATCTGTGCTACAGTTGCCCCCCCAGGTAAAATACCCCTCAGTGAAGACAAACACACATCCCAGTTACTCACTACTGTGAGGAAATGATACACCATGAGGGAGAGTCAGTAGATGTAACAGACAGAAAGAACAGCTTCTTTAGAAATTGAGATAATAGAGCAATCTGAAAACCACTAAAAAATTATGTTTAAAACCACCATAAAATATTGGAATTCCATGAACAACAGATTAAAAAAGAACCAAGAAGGATTCCAAAACTCTAAAAACATTTCATTTCATTAAGAAAAAAAAAATGAAAGGGGCGCCTGGGTGGCTCAGTGGGTTAAAGCCTCTGCCTTCGGCTCAGGTCATGATTTAAGGGTCCTGGGATCGAGTCCCACATCGGGCTCTCTGCTCAGCAGGGAGCCTGCTTCCCTCTCTCTGCCTACTTGTGATCTCTGTCAAATAAATAAAATTTTTAAAAATCTTAAAAAAAAAAAGGACAAAACAACATGTTAGATTTAGCTAAAGAATTAGTGATCTGAGGAAATTACCCAAAATGGAGAGATAAAAGAGGAAACAATGAGATGGGTGGGATAAACTGGAGTTAAAGATATGTACGGTGCTTGCTTTGTAAGGGGATGAGCTAGCAATTTTCAACTTTGTTAAGTATGAAGATTACAAATTTATAAATGTAAAGGGAACCCCCCAAAAGAAAAGAAATGGAATGTATAACTTCCAAACTAGCCAAGGTTAAACAACATGTACTACATTTAAAAACTTGATTTGGATCTAAGTGGATAGCCTTAAATTACTTATTTAAAAAAGTAAGATTAAGCTTCTTGAGTTAAACAGTAAACTCAAGAAGTTAGAAAAATAATACTGACAAATTGGAAGGAGGTAAAGAAGTTAGAAAAATAAAACTGACAAATTGGAAGGAGGTAAAGATTAAGAGAATAACTAAAATAGAAACTTCAGAGTATCAACTAAAGCAAAAATTTGATTCTTTGAAGAGACTAATAGAAAACTTCTGGAAAGTTTGGTTAAGAAAATTATACAATATTAGAAATAAAAATATATTAATAACTTTGTATGGATATGGTAGAGAATAAAAAGCTACATATATACCTCTCTATCTCTCTATAAAACATAACTTTTATAACCCTTTGATATTAAATTTAAGACAAACTGACAATTTTATAGAATAATATAAATATTGACTCAAGAAAAAATAATATAATATAATATAGGGGCACCTGGGTGGCTCAGTGGGTTAAGCCTCTGCCTTTGGCTCAGGTCATGATCTCCGGGTCCTGAGATCAGGCCCCGCATCGGGCTCTCTGCTCAGTGGGGAGCCTGCTTCCCTCTCTCTCTCTGCCTGCCTCTCTGCCAACTGTGATCTCTGTCCAATAAATAAATAAGATCTTTAAAAAATAATATAATATAAATAAGAAAATAATATAAAAAATAATATAAAAATTGACTCAAGGAAAAAATAGGAAGGCTAAAAATGCCTATAACCATTAAACAACTGGTATTGAAGGTCATAAATCCAACCATGAAGAAGCACCAAGTCCAGATGTTTTAAAGACGAGTTCTATCAAACTACTAAGGAACTCAATACAGACTGAGATGAGAAGAAAAAGCAAAAGCTCTCCAACTTAATTTATTAAATCTGACATTTGTTACTAAAACCCTATATAAGGATGGAAAGAAAAAATTTACAATCTAAGTGATGAAGATATATTTAAAAGTTCTTAAAAAATAGAGAACTGAATCTCTGAATATATCAAAATACCATATAAGATGATCAACAGGGTAAGTTAACTCAAGAATGGAAAGATGTTTCAATATGAGAATATCTGTGATGTAATCCATAACTATCAGATTAAGATGAAAAATATAATCAATTCAACAGATAGAGAAACAAAAGCATTCAATAAAATTCAGCACTCATTACTGATAACAAGCCTTAGCAAACTAGAAAAAAAAGCACTTATCAGTCAGGGTGGGTTAGGCTATAGTAATTAACCCCTAAATCTCAGAAGCTTAATGTAACAGCAAAAGATTATATTTTGTTCACACCACAAGTCCCATGGAGGAAACAAGAGGCTCTGCTTAGTCTAGTAACTCAGGTATCCAGGACGGTACATTCTTGCATAACCACCAGGGCACTGAGATGCAAACATGGTGACTGATACAACAATTTCTAAAGCTCTAAAGCTTCCTCCTTAAGTGACCATGTCACTTTTGTTCATCTTTACTAGCTAAAACAAGTCGTATGTCCAACCTAATAAAAGGGGTGAGAAAGTGAAATTCTACCATATGTTGGGAAGGAAAACTGTAATATTTGGAAACAATCCCAGTGACTATCTCGGCTATAGTAAGAAATATATATTTAGTCCTTGTCCTTGATTCCTGACACAGGGCTCCTAAAACCCTTGGAACCTCCTGATAGAAGTGACAGAGCTTTTTTTTTTTTTTTTTTTTAATTCATAACACACTTTCAACCTTACCTGAGTTTGTCCTAATAAGGTGGTTCTTGGTGGGCCCCTAGATACTACAGACTAGGGACTGGTTGCCAGAGAAACCAATCATGTGATTAAAAGGTTGGAACTTGTAAAAAAAGAGAGATAGAAAGAATTCTTGCTATTTGCAACGATGTGGATGGAACTAGAGGGTATTATGCTAAGTGACGTAAGTCACTAAGAAAAAGACAATTATCATATAATCTTACTCATATGTGGAATTTAAGAAACAAAACAGAGGATCATAGGGGAAGAGAGTAAGAAATAAAACAAGATGAAACCAGAGAGGGAGACAAACAATAAGATACTCTTAATCAAATGAAACAAACAGGGTTGCTGGAAGGGAGGGAGGTGCAGGGATGGGGTAACTAGATGAGTGACATTAAGGAGAGGGCACATGATGTAATGAACACTGGGTATTATATAATAACTGACCTCTACCTCTGAAACCAATGATATATTATATGTTAATCAAAATGGGGAAAAATCAGTTATCTTAAAAAATTTTTTAAAAAAGGGTTGGAACTTTCATCTACCAATAGCTAATGATTTAATCAGGTGTGCCTACTTAATTAGGAACCTTCATATAACCCCTAAACAATGGGGTTAAGAGAGTTTCTGGGTTGGTGAACACATCAAGGTGCAAGGAGGATATGTACTCTGAGAGGGTGTGGAAGCTTGACACCGCATTATCCCATACCTTGACCTATGCAGCTCTTCCATTTGGCTGTTCCTGAATTGTATCCTTTATAATAAACCAGCAGTACTAAGTCAAATGCTTTCTGTTCTGAATTCTGAGTCATTTTAGCAATTACTGAACTTGAGGGTCATGGAGAGCTGGGGGGGGGTGTGGTCACAGAAATCCCAAATTCATAGCTGTTGATTGGAATTAGGGGTAGCCTGGGCACTTTATTGCAATGGGTGTCCAAAGTGTGGGAGGTCGTGTAGGACTGAGCCCTTAACCTATAGTGTCTAACAATAACTCTGGGAGCTTGTGTCAGAACTGAATTTGACTGCTGGGTACCTAGTTGATGTTGTGAGAATCTGAGACTGTCACATATACCCCCACCCCCAAAACACAAATTAAAAGCTTGGTAGGTGATTATTATATATACTAGAGTTAGAGAACTACTGCATTCAACTATTAACTACTGTATTTCTGTAGTTTCAGTTGGTCCTAAAAGGAAAATAATATGGTACAATGTTTAGCTTAATATCATTACTTCTTAATTTTCTTCCTTTCCTTTTTCTAAATCATTGTCATTTAAAAAATACTTCCCATTTTTTATTAAGTAAGACATCTTTTTATTATTATTTTGCAAATGGAAACCTGAAGAAAAAATAATAATTTGCTAAGAACATCAATAGCCATGGTTCCAAATGTCCAAATGTTATTTTGACATATGCCAGAAGCTGTAGTAAACTTTTCAGACAGGAATTATTCCTAAAATATTTCATCTTGTTCTTTAAAAAAAAAAACCACATTTTTCCCTACTTAGATAATAGGAGATCAAATTAGTATATTACATTTTAAGAAGACTAAATATAAAATTAGTGATAAACCACACAAGTGAAGGAAAATTACAGATGAAAGGTCAATGAACATTTTAAGTTTTTCATCACTCAAGTCAATAAAAAATTGAAATTTATATCACATTTATTTTTTCACTTTATAGATTTACTGTTACTAAAATTGAGACTAGTTAAAAAAAATCTAGCTGATGATATGTAAGACACACAGAATCCGGGTCATTCTACCATAATTGGCTCTAGATCTGTAATACTAAGAGTAGCACATCTTATGTAAAGAAAGCAAGCATATAGAATTAAGAAGCCAAAGTACTGAGTAAGAACATGCTGTTTTTAGAATTTTTGCTAATGATGATTACATTTTAAATTCTTCCTAGAGTTTCACTAGATACAGCATTACTCATATCCTGTCTTTAAGAGGTATTCCATATCACTGAAGTATGGAAAGAGGACAGTGTAAGTAGTTCATGACCAAAGTTTTCAAGATTCATTAAAGAATTTTTCTAGACATTTCTCACTCTACTCAAGGAATATAAAATTTTGTAATATATGCCTCTATTCCATCATAAATCTATAACTATTAACTTAAAAACAAAACAAAACAAAAAACCTGTTTGACTTGCATACTACTTTCAATAAAACTAACCAGAACTTAGTTTTCACTTCACAAAAAGATGATCTCTTTTCAATACTGAAAGTAAATTCATTTCCACAGTTTACATAAAATTTTCAAGAAGCAGCAGGATTTTTGGGCCAAGAAAAAAAATTTTTAACTAATGGTTACCATATATGGCTTTACTGGGGCTTCACTGGATAAGAAATGAGCTTATTGATTCATTATTACAAAGCACAAAGCAAAGCATGAGGTATAGCAGAAATAGAAAGAATTATGACCTCTGAGAAAGGTGTTAGTCAAGAGTTTCAAAACTAGCTAATCATGTGGATAATGTATAAAAAATTACAGTAAATGAAAGTAATTTGTATCAAGAAAAACTCTCGGTGGAATTAAATGCCTGAGAGGTGCCTGCAGTGAGCTGATGGATAGCATGTAATAAAGTGAGGAGCAAATGGAAGGCATTTTGTGCTTTGACAATGCCTTGGGAACTCTGAACTGCAGCCCTGATCAGCCCTCAGAGAGGTCCTGGGAGGATGTGGTAGTTGATGAAGAAATTAGCAGCTCTGAAGAGGCAGAAAGACTGGCATAGTAAATTAAAGTAGAAATGACGGTTTTGGGGGGGGGTAGTCATTTCTGTATTCTTTCACTACAGGTTATAGACAGCTTGAGAAAAGACATAGCACCTATCACTCTTGAGGAGTTCTTTGGAATGTCTGATCCAAGGTACTACACAGAGGCATAACAGCTTCCCACCTGCCTGAATGCTCTTTTCAGCCCCCCAAAGGGCTTGCCTGTTCTTTTCCTGTGGGTCTCTTTTGAAATGTTTTTTCCTTACAGGTGCTTATCCTGACCACTTTTCCTAAAACAGACCTTTTTGTGTGCCTTCTTACTGCTCTGTATTTACCCATAAACATCTACTTTTTAATTTAATTTTTTAAACACAGTTTACTCTCTTGCCTCCCTATGGAAATGTAAACTTCAGGAAGGCAGGGATTTTATCTGCCTAGATCCCTGAAAATATTCTCAGTACCTAGAACCACTCTTATCACATAGTGGGCACTAATAAATATTAATCAATGAACAAAAACACTAAAAAATACATTTTCTGGGTACACAATCACGAATGAATGAATGGAGTCTCTTTTCAAAGGAAGGCATTTATAATATTTTCCTTATCTTTTGGCCTGTACTGTATAAAGTCTGTGTGTGTCGCACACCCTCAACAATTTATAGTCATTTCCCTAAGAAACAAATGCTCATCAATTCTCCCAGAAGAAATATCAACAGTTACTTACAAAAGCTGAGAACTCACCATTGGCAACAGTTTATCACTAATGCAGAAATATTACCGATATTTCATTATGCATAACCCAAACAGACTAGCATCTGCTCTTCCAAGCATGCCAACTTAAATGTTGTAGAGGGTGAGTAAAACAGTCCAAGCTAAGGAAGTGACAATGACATCTTTGTGACTAAGAAAACAGATATAACCATCTCCAGCCAGCCTTCTTTAACTGTGACCTCTGACAGAGGCTCACTGACTGCTTACTTCCTAGGAACCTCATGATGTCCTCTAAAGGCTGAATATGAAAAGGTATGATCAATACTTATTCACTGAATATTAAATATTCTGCAATATTTGAATCATTCATTCATATTAAATGAATAAATCAAACTCCCCCAGAATAATATTCTGGACTTAGATTACTTACTTTCATGATCTATGTTTCCTTAAAATAAATGCCTTAGAAGTAAAGAAAGGTGTTGACACACTTATGCTAGACATATTGGCAAAATATGGAAATTTCACTATAGAACACTTATGAAAGAAATGAGGAAGACACAAAGGAATGGAAAAACATTCCATGCTCTTGGATTGGAAGAACAAATAGTGTTAAAATGTCTATGCTACCCAAAGTAATCTACATATTCAACACAATCCGTATCAAAATAACAGCATTTTTCAGAGTTGGAACAAATAATCCTAACATTTGTACAGAACCAGAAAAGACCCCAAATAGTCAAAGGAATGCTGAAAAGAAAAACCAAAGCTGGAAGCATCACAATTCCAGACTTCAAGCTCTATTACAAAGCTGTCATCATCAAGACAGTATGGTACTGGCACAATAACAAACACACAGATCAACGGAACAGAATAGAGAATCCAGAAATGGACCCTCAACTCTATGGTCAACTAACCTTTGATAAAGCACAAAAACTGTCTAATGGGAAAATGATAGTCTCTTCAACAAATGGTGTTGGGAAAAGTGGATAGCCACATGCAGAAGAAACTGGACCATTGTCTTACACCATACACAACAATAAACTCAAAATTAATGAAAGTGGGACTCCTGGGTGTCTCAGGTCATGATCCCAGGGTCCTGGGAGGTGGGTGAGGGAATGGGATAACTGGGTGAACACTTGATTTAATGAACACTGGGGGTTACATTACATGCAACTGATGAATCACTAAATTCTACTCCTGAAACTAATATATGTTAATTAAGAGTCTCATGCTCTACCGACTGAGCTAGCCGGGCGCTCGCAATATATGTTAATTAAATTGAATTTATTTATTTATTTTAAAGATTTTTATTTATTAGAGAGAGAGACAGAGATAGCCAGAGAGAGAGTATGAGGAGGGACGAGAGGGAGAAGCAGGCCCTGTACTAAGCAGGGAGCTTGATTCCAGGACACTGGACTCATGACCTGAGACAGAAGTATATGTTTAACCAACTGAGCCACCCAATTTAATTCAATTAAGTTGGATTTAAATAAAAAATTTTAAAAATATATAGAAATTTCAAGTAGGTTCAAAATTCAGCTTGGCTGACTTAGTAACACCCCTGCTGCTAAATACATAGTAAGTAAACTAAGTGATCAGGTTTACCGGAAGTCCTGTAATGCTTGTTGTAACTCTATGAAATGGATTAGCATTGCTATCCCTATTCCACCAATAAGGAACCTGAGGCACACAGAGGTTAGAGGACATGCTGGTGTCTCACACCCAGCAAATGGCAAAGTCGGGATTCAAACCAGGCAGTCTGGTTCTAGATATGTGCTATAAATCACTAATCTATCCAGTGCCATTTTAAGGTGTTTGCCTGCAAACATACTGTTACCAGTCCATGACCAGTCAAGTACCCAAACTGAGAGTAAGTATTCAGAAACTTATATAGCAATCTGACATTGTTATGACATCCAAGTATGTGATCACTGGACACATGTAGTTGGACAGGGTATGGACCAGGCTAGGAGTTGTCAAAGGCACATGAATAGCATGTGGCCCTAACTGGTACTATGCATACTAGTCAAATAATATGATGGTCTTAGACAAACAGGAAAGTAAACAACAAAACAACAACAAAACATCTGGTACTTTAAATTGTTTGAGAAGCCCTAATCTATGCTGACCTCATTTGAATTCTCAGATTATCCCATCTCAGATGGGAAAGAATAGTGGGTATCACTTTTTGCCTGCCTCCATCAGACAAGAAATATAGAAAGAGTTCTGGGATTCATTCAAGTTTGCATGTTTAAATTTAGTATGTATTTTAATGGAAAATGTTATATAAAAGCATTTCAATATGAAATATATGAATAATTTGTGGCCCTTACTGCATGAAAACATAATGCCTAGTAATTTATGTAGGTATGAAAATATACCTATATAAACATCCATCCGGAACTTTTAAGTTTTCATTCCTACTGAAAGTTTTTATACAATGCTAAATACAATGAAAAATACTTAATTTACACTTTTATTTTGTGAGACATCCACCCCCCTACCCTGAAAAATCAGTTTCCAGAATCTAACTCATTATACTGGATTTTAAATAATTTGGAAAGGAATTTAAATTAGATGAGAAGTCAGAAGGAAGGAAATTTGGGGCAGTAATTTTCCATTTGACGGAGGAAAACAAAAATATGTCTAAAATAATATCATGATATTGCATATCTCTACCACTAGGGAGGAAAAAGTGATATATTGATATATAGTGATTATCAATATCAGTGATGCATATTCCTTACAAGACCTTTTTCCTTTTAATGGAACTCTCCCTAAAACGTGGCACAAACTTCTCTGCAAAAGCGCATTCCAGACATGATTCAGACAACTTTTCCTAAGGTCTGTCAGCTCTGAGAGACCCAATACAGTGTGCCTAATCGAGATACAGTAAAACTGTTTACTTCTGATTCTGGCATTAAAATGCTGCTGGGCTCCTGGGATCTCCTGTCCAGGTACCCTCCTGGTGAATTTCTATGAGACACGTGCACTTGCCTCCACCTTCCTTTCCTAGCTTTTCATTTTTACAATCTGTTTTCCTAGGTAGCTACAGAAAGGGAAGAACCACAGTGGAGAAACAATGCACACACATTCACAATCTCTGAGCTTACTTTACACACATTTCCAAGTCAATGCCTTGTGCCTTTTGTCAAAGCATGCAGTGCTCTCGTGGCTCACAGGCCTTTTCTGCCTGCTTCTGAGATTCATTACAGATGGCCGAGGCTGGAAGCATGATGGCTGGAGAAGTGGGGTATTACCTGATCTTCTATCATCCTGATAAGAATTCTATGAGGCAGAGAAAAGGCATATGCCATTATCCTCATTTTTTTTTTTTTTAATGGAGAAACTGCAGCACACAAAAGTTAAGTAACTTGCCCAAGGCACCAAACAAATTAGTGCCAGAGAATTCAGGTCTTTAAAACCCCTGCTCTTCTCCTCATCAGATAACAATACTGCCTTTCCTCTCCTCCAGTCTTTCCTCACACATATTTTATTCAAGTGTGATATATATCTAAATTATACTTTATGTATACTCACTACCAGACACCTCAACCAAATCATCAGATTATAACTTCCTATTATGTTTTCTTTGAAATGTCAGCTTTTGAAATGATACCTATAAATCTTTCAAACATGAAATTAATAGGAAGAGGAGAGAAAGGATGATTGGAAGCAAAAAATAACAGTTTCAATGACTTTGCTTGGGTAAAGAACCAAAAGATTAAAAAAAAAAATCCCAGGATGGGGGAAGAAGGCTCTTTTTGATGGAGTGTTTTGCCTCTTTGCCTCTTTATGCAGTAGGTGGAGCTATGGTACTATTCGTTAGGGTTACAGGAAGGCTATCCCTGAAAAATAATCCAATTTGTTCCTAGGATAGCCATTTTCTTTTGCATTTTCAAATAGTACTTTCCTGTTTTTGAAACCTTTTTCCTCCATGCCCTGAGAACCTTCAGGCTGCACTACCTATATCCCTTTCTCTTCTGGAACGGCAGAAGGTTACACCTTCACTGTACATCCTTATGATGCCATTTTCAAGAGGATATTAGGAGATACAGTTGCACAAAGCAGCCTACCTTCCTCTGCTCCATCACTCAAAAGGTTTCCTCTATAATCTCCCAAATCTATTTTTTAGCTCAGAAACGGGATTTTCCTGCAACTGAAAATTTGCCAGAACCACCACTGGCATATGTCTTTTAAATGTTCACTTATACTGCAACAGGTATGGATGTAGACAACCCCTCATAAAAACACGCTACTTGTAGAAATCAAAAAGAAAACAAAACAAATTTTACTCAAAAATAAGAAATTAAAATCCCAAACTAAGCTAAGTAATATATTTTAAGTAGCATAAAATTTCATTAGAAAGTATATAGGGGGCACCTGGGTGGCTCAGGCGGTTAAGCATCTTGCCTTTGGCTCAGGTCATGATCCCAGGATTCTGGGGTTGAGTCCCATGCTGGGCTCCCTGCTCTGCAGGGAGTCTGCTTCTTCCTCTGCCCCTCCTCCCACGCATTCTCTCAATCTCTGTTTCTCTTTCTCAAATAAATAAATAAAATCTTTTTTTAAAAAGTACATAGGAATCAAAAAAGTCCACCTTTATGGGACACTGTGTCTATTGTCACAATAATGGTTAATTTTATGTGTCTGACTGGGCTACAGGATGCCAAGATACTTGGCTAAACATTATTCTGGGTGTCTCTGGACGAGATGAACATTTAAATAAGATATAATAATAGAAGAGTAGAGAGAATAAAGAAGATTGCCGTCCTCA
Source organism: Taxidea taxus jeffersonii (assembly GCA_003697995.1). NCBI lineage: Eukaryota > Metazoa > Chordata > Mammalia > Carnivora > Mustelidae > Taxidea > Taxidea taxus. The sequence goes on from ML099189.1 coordinate 12,794, forward strand.
GTGTGGGTGGTCTCATGTAATTTATTGGAGGCCTGCATTGAAGAAAAGGCAGAGGGAAGAATTAATTCTCTCTGTGAATGACTTTGAGCTGGGACACTCCTCTCCTTCTACCTTTGGACTTGAACTGGCCTTTGAACTTAGACCAGGACTGGAGCTTACTCCTTGTGCTGGTTCTCAAGTCTCTGGACTCAAAAGACTAGAATTATACCATGGGCTCTCCTGGATCTCCAGCTTGACAACTGGAGACTATGGGACTTCTCAGCCTCCATAACTGTATGAACCAATTCCTTATAAGATTTATTATACATACATACCACATATATATGGTATACATACCATATATACAATGTATAATATATGAACTATAAATACAAATATATATATTTTGATTCTCTGGAGAAGCTAGACTAATACAATTATAACTTTCCTGTTAAGTTACTTTGGCTTTGATATAAATGAGGCAAAAAAAAGTGTTGACATAAAATATTAATTTCTTAGGTAATACCACCATACTTGTTTTTTTTTTTCCCTCCCTCCCTTCCTTCCTTCCTTTCTTTCTTTTCTTTTTTCTTTCTTTCTTTTTTTTGGTAAACAGGCATAGTTTCTAAGCTTATTCATATAAATAAATCTCCCTTATAAAAACCGTGCTTCATCTTTTTACATTTGAGTCTGTAAATAAATGTTAACAGTGCTGACGAAGGAAAATGAGGGCATCTCCTCTATGTCTTCCTGCTATCTGAAAAAGCTCATTCTAGACTTCCCATGATGACCCACAAGGCTACCTTTATCCTCTCCTTCCTAGAAAAAGATTCACAACTTTTACCAAAAAAATGACTGTGCATCCTATTTGTAACTTTGAAGATATACAAAGACTATTAAGTATAATGGAACTTCAAATCTTCAAAATTCATTGTATTTATTTACTTTAATAAGACATCTTAAATTGTTTTTTCCAGGCTAAATAATTAAACAAAGTTATTGACTGCCTACCATATAGTAGATCGGGGAACAAGAGGTATGATCTGTGGATCTTTCAGTACTATGCACAGAGATGACAATCAGCCAGAGGCAGAATGCAAATCAGCTTTCTCACCAAACATGAAATTTTTTCCTAACAAGAGTCTTCCAAAGAAGGAAGAAGAGTGTTGATTTACATCATGGCATAAGTTCCTTATCTCACTAAGGATGGTCACTTTGAGTAGCATCGTTCTAGGCAAATCTAGATGCTTTCTAATGTGTTATTTTGTTACTTACATTAGATAAGATTTCTTGAATTATTCTGTGCCAAGCAGCTGCACTAACATTTAATCCTCACAATAACCTTGTAAAATAAGTACTATTATTATTCCCATCCTACAGATAAGAAAACTGATGCATGAAATTTTCAGATAGGAAATAGTGGGCTGGGATATAAACAAGGCAGTCTGGGCTCTAGGGCATACTCCTAACTTCAACACACTGCCTCTCCTCAAATGTGAATCATCAATTCAATTATGCAGACATTAAGTGTCTCCATTTTAGAGCTAAGAGACAGTGCTCCTACACATGTGCTGGTCTAGGAGGGTCTGTACCTAATTCATAGCTCCATACTCTCTCTGGTAGTCTCTAATGATGCCCCAAGCTTGTAGGTATTGTGGGAAAATGCGGGAGGGTCAGGAAACATGGTCTCTATACTCATGAAGCTCATGTCCTCATGGAGGAAATACTTTGAATAAGTGAACCAAGTATGAGGTGGAAGGGCTTCCCTGCACTGGGCTCAGAAGAGTGAACAAGAGGACCAACCACTTCTTTTAAGGAAACGCTCCAAACCCCAAGTCTTGAAGGTGTACGGACAGGTCTAACCTCACAGAACTGTAAATGCCCGCGTGATTTATTTGACATTTTGCCCACCCACAAGATACCAGAGTAGGAACCGATAGTTCCAAGAGGAACTTTCTGAATAATGATGTCTAGATGGACTCTGTGTGGACTGTAGCTTGTGCCTTGGGGGAAAGGCATGGGAGACCCAGCAAGGAATTAGACAAGTATAATCCCACAGAAGGCAAGGCTGGGGTGGTATATAAATTCAGCTCTCCAAATATGTGATTGAGAAAATCCAGGTACCAACACACACAGTCTTCCATTGAATCAACCACAATATTGTTTAAATAAAGGAATCAATGACACAAACTGAAATCTGAAGGTCATTAGAATCAGTCTTGAAGTTTGGCAGCTGTGTGTCTTTACATGGGCAAGTCCTTCAAGGTCACATCAGGGTACAGGGGTGGTGAAGATTGCAGTAGCCACAGTGAAATTGGCTCATAAAGTCAGGAAGAATTTCCCCAATACATGTTCACTGGACTAGTAGAAGGTTAGGAGCAAAGACTTTGAAGTCTGGCAGCCCTGGTTTAAACGCCCAGTCTGTCCCTTGCAAACAGTGTGACTGTGAACAATATACCTATCCTCTGTAAACTTTAGTTTATCCATTTGCAAAATGGGAACAATGATATCAATTTTGAGAAGTAAATGATAAGATACATGTGAGATGCTTAGCATAGAAACCTAGAAACCTGGCACAAGATTAAATGATAAAAATAACAACTGACATTTACTAGGTCCTCATTATGTGTCAGGCACCCTTCTAAACTCCCACACCTATTAACTTATTTAGACCTCACAATAAGTCTATGAGGCAGCATGGTGGACTGCATTATAATGGATATATATCCCCTACTCCTTTCCCTGTAGGAGAATATATCCCTACCCCAGTGATTCTAGAGTCAGCTATGTGATAGCCTCTGCCAATGGAACTGGGCAGATGTGACCCACCTAGCAGAAGTCCAAGAGGCACACAGAGACTCCACCACAATACTGACCTTGATGCTGGCACGTCAACCCGCATCCTGGAATGAAAAAGGCTGACAGAGCAGAGCTGCAGCATACTCGTAGCTTCTTTGTGCCCTGAGCAAGAGATCAATGTGTCTTGTCACAGCCACGGAGAGCTGGGGATCATTTAGTACTTTTAATATCCTCATTTGCAGAGGAGAAAATTGGGGCACAAAGTGGTTTATTTATACAAACTCACACAGTGGGTGGGCAGTCCAGTTCTAAACCACTGCTCACTGCCTCTGAGCCTGTTATACCCTCACCATTACTGAAGAGGACTTGGACACCAGGGGAGGTTTCTTAGCAGCCAGGCCTGGGAGGGAGACATAATGATGGCCAGAGGCAAAGAAGAAAGCAGAACAGGAGCATGTCTGATGAAGAGAAGCAAGATCCGTGTGTACGGTAAGAGTGAATGCAAGCATGAACACAGATTATGGCAGAGGTGAACAAGGTCAGTAGAATGTAGGCTTCATGTGGTGGAAAATTAGAATCCACTGTCATTTGGGGGACCAGAGAAAATGCTCTAAGACAAATAGGAAGCTTAACAGTCTTAAAAGACATGAACAAGAGCTTCAGTAAGGAGGCTACTCCAGGCTTAAGACAGAGACCTAGGTTAGCGTGCGAGCATCGGCCATATCAACAGAGGGGACAAGACAGGAGACGGTTAGTGATTATTTGGATGTGCAAGAATCCCATATCCACTCACACTTCTTAGAAAGAGGGAGAGAAGGACAAACAGATTCTAAAGTGCTACACCTGGGGAACTGCAACAATGCGTATTTATATGGACCCTTAGCCCTCTGATTTTTTTCACTGGATTGTTCCCAAGAAAGGACCATACTGTGGCCAGTCATGAGAGCTACCTCAGAAGAGGTTTTCATTGGTTTTATCAGGGCTAATGGTACTTGTTATTTGAAACACCAGAAAATCCAGTCTCAATTCTGTAATTTAACATAGAACTATCACAGCTGAATTTTCCTCTTTGCCCTTTTGTACCATATGCTCCTTATTGCTGCATTGTGTTCTTCATTTGCATGAGTTCCCTGTGATGACCGGGATGGGGTGTAGATAAAGCTTAAGGCAGAGGTACAGGGTGAAGAAGAAATGTTTCAGCTTTAAATGCCAGTCAAGATTTTTAGCAAACTAATTAGGCTGTAGTCAGAGAAACAGAGCTGTGATAATGGTAATGACAATGATGCCTGTGTTAATTTTTTCAGGACAGGAAACAATGACTTGATGATAAGATCTGGAAATAAACCATTATCAAGGTGGACAGGGAGGGGCTGTGGTGCCTGCTAGGAGATTTGGGAACACTGATGGAGGAAACTGGAAAAGGATATCGAGTTATCAGGGCCTATTGGTTTATGAGGCAGCAGGACCCAGGAGAATCCAGGAGGGATGTAAGAGATGTGGGGGTGCAGACTAACAGAAACAGAGACAGAATGGAAGGCGAACTGGAGGGTGGGCAGAATGTGACGAACCATATTAGAGGTTCTGTTTCCAGAGAGCAGAGCAGAGTGCTGTGTCCCTCCAAAAAGGAAGGCCCATTTGGGGAGCTCCTGGAACAGAGTTCAAGGGGCACCAGGAGGGATGGGGCCTAGGGGATTAATTTAAGGAAAATACCACTGCTTTGAACTAAAACTTAGGATTCTGACTAGAAACTCAGCCATGAGTGTCATCCATGGAGACACCCATGGATGATGTGAACGTGATGGGGAACAATAGAGAAATTTGGATTTAAATTAGAGGATGAAAAGGAAGAAATCCTCTATTAATCCCAAGAGGCTTAAAACATTAAATGTTACTACAACTAGGTTGCATATTGGAATCAAAGAAATAAGAGTTAGAAAGCTAGCAGTTAGAGGCCTGCTGAATGGAAACATAAGAAAAGAGAGGATCCAGAAAGGCCAAATCAATGTTAAAATAATTAACACAGCCCAGTAAGTTATAATTTACATAATCTTGTCTTTAAGTATTGTCACATACTTTATACATGAAGACTCTTTGATATCACAGTGAAGACAGGGCCCTGTACTCAGCCTCTATAGGACAATGTGGATCAACAAGAAAAGAAAGAAAAGTCTTCCTCTAATCTCTCAAGAGCAGGGAACCAGCCAGGCAGCACTTCCTCTGAGGAGTGGCCTCAGGGAGGAAAGGGAAGCTCCTGATGTCATGTCTGGTCTCCTAGAAGTCAGGGGCTCCCCAGGCCCTCTGCTGAGTAGTGTGGCTTGAGGGGAAGGGCACAAAGGTGACTTGTGGTAAAGACAGGATTCCAAAACTGAGAACATTCTAAATAGAAAACTACAAAACAAGGCTAGGACTTTTGGCATTTTCAAGTACCTATAGTGTACCGAAATGTCACATGTTCGGCCACCATCTTAACCATTGTCTAGGAGACAGAACAATGCCATTAAAAGCATAACTGACTGGGATCCCACTTCCTAACTTGCTGAGAAGCCTTGAGAAAGACAATCTTAGAATCTCTGTTTCCTCATCTACAAAGGGGAACCAAAATACCTCTTACTCCAGAGTGGCTGAGATGATGCTGATAGGGGCACCTGTCACACATCTGTACTGAATAAACATGAGCTCCCTTCCTAAGGGCTACATGGTCCCAACCCACAGCTCACATCTCCAACTTCTAACAAAAGTCACTGGGAAAAAAAAGTTTCTTTTTTCTTTTTTAATATTTTATTTATTTGACAGAGAGAGAGAGATCACAAGTAGACAGAGAAGCAGGCAGAGAGAGGAGGAAGCAGTCTCCCCGCTGAGCAGAGAGCCCGATGCAGGGCTCGATCCCAGGACCCTGAGATCATGACCTGAGCTGAAGGCAGAGGCCCTAACCCACTGAGCCACCCAGGTGCCCCAAAATGAATGTTTCTTAACAATGTCACTTATATTCACCATAACTAAAATGGTGTTATATGAGAAGGGTTGGTGGAAGTATTTTTAAACGGGATGTCATTCACTCACTCATTCAATACATTTTGTTGAGCGACTGTCATGTGCTAGGCACTACATAATACTAATTAAAATCTTACTCAAAACTCATTCTAAAAAACATCTACCTAGTAATTCATGTTTTAAGAACTATCACTGATAATGCTCCAATGTCGACTGTAAGAAATACTGAAGTGCATCCTGGACACCTTAAGGGGGAAAAAAAAAAAACAGGGCAAGTTACTGACAAATTAACATAGAGAGCACTGCTGAATTTTACATTCTATTATTCTTACTCTCAGCCACAAATCTCATCTACTTGGTGTGGTCTCCGGTATAGTGAATGATAGCAAATCAACATTTTTGAGCTTATCAACTGGGATTGGTTCTATTTTTCTTCATCTCTCTCCCTTACCCAAGGGGCTGCTACTTAAAGTTTGTATGAAAAGGAAGGCACTTGTGACCTTCTTTTAACAAGAACTAACATTTGTACAGCTTAAAAAGCACTTTCTTTTTATCATTACACTTAATCCTAACATTTAGACATTTACTCCTTTTACATATTAAAAAAAAAAAAATTGGGGCTCCTAAAAAAATGAAATCACTTGCCCAAGATCTTTTTAATGACAAAGCTGTAAGATATCTAGGACTTCTGTTGGAAAAATCCTGTGTTCTTTTCCTGTGGTTATATGATGAATCAAAAGATCTATTTTGTAGTATTTTAAGAGCTACCAGAGTTTGGAGGGGGTGGGAAAAAGTACTGATTATCCATATTAAAAATGCAGCACAAAAGGGAGGGGAAGGAATGGAAAGGTTTTAAGAATTATGAAATGCTGTGTATAAGATTCTTAGTCATCTGAAACAAGATATTGATTTTTATGCATTATAACAACCTAGTTTTTTATTTCTCCCCCCTACCTTTTTTTTCCCCCCCAAGACAACAGATAGAATGGGTGGATGCAGGGCAAGCAGATGTCACAGTTCTAACAGAAGTTCTGAATAGGAGAGAAGGAAATGAAGATTTGCTACACAGATCTCTTAGCCAGAAACTTGTTGGTGTTTATGTGAAACTTACGGGTGTTATGTAACCTCATCTATTAAAGAGATTCAGAAAAAGAGTTAACACTCAGAGAGCTGGACCCATTTCACAATAGGCAAACTATAGGCTGCTTTCATAGTTGGATTATACTTACAGTATTATTCTATGCCTTTCTAAACCAACAGTCACATATACGTCAAAGCAACCTGTAAGTATCCCCATAAAAGATCCAAGTTAAGAGTATCAGAAACATAGTGTTGGCGATGGCAATACGTCTAGACACAGACAGATGAAATCTCATGTAAGTGGGGCAAGACTGAAAACATCTGTTTCTCTTTTCCATACATGATATGAAAGTGGAGCAGTCAATGTATCTAAGTGCCAGTCTATGCCTGATGATGGTAAAAACAGGTCAATCCTAATTTCGCCTCTGTAGAGCATTCCAGGAGAAGTGTGAAACCAACATGGAGGAAGAAAGCAGAGGAGCCTGTATTTAAAACATACAACAGGATGAAGATTTTCTAACTTACCTTGCATTGCCCCATATTACTAAGGGCTTTTTTCAAAATTGGTTTCTGCTTAAATACAAGGGAAGTTCTCTTAATAGACCCACTGGATTAACTGATACTCTGCGAAAACACTGATGGACAGGGGAGACTTACATGTGTAGTACTTCGACCACTTGTCAGCTAAGAACGGGCCTTGGACTCGGAACACCTCCTTATCAAGAAATAAAGGGAGGGGGTGCCTGGGTGGCTCAGTGGGTTAAGCCGATGCGTTCGGCTCAGGTCATGATCTCAGGGTTCTGGGATCAAGCCCCGCATCGGGCTCTCTGCTTAGCGGGGAGCCTGCTTCCTCCTCTCTCTCTGCCTGCTGCTCTGCCTACTTGTGATCTCTGTCTGTCAAATAAATGAATAAAATCTTAAAAAAAAAAAAAAAAGGGAGTTCTCACAGTCTGTGCTGGACTTATCTCCTTGTGTGGGAATACCTTTCCCAGTTTCAGACTCAGTGTGTGCTCTTCTTCTTTTTGCTCAAGCATGAATGCCGAATGGCACCTGGCCAGCTTTCCTAACTGGATCTGTTCCTCTCAGCAGAATGACAGGGTCCTTGTGCTACAGCACAAGGGTGTATATAGGCCAACTGCTCCCTATCGCCTCAAGCACAGCTGCCTAGACAAGCCCAGCCAACAACAGTCAACTCCAACCCACCCCTCAGATGCATGAGAAATAAGACATAATACTTTTAAGCCACTGAATCTTGGAGTGGGTTGTTATGCCAAAAAAAGTGAACTGGGTCAAATCCTCTTATCCCCTACTGTGTTCTGTGGTCAATACCACTCTATTGAGAGACTGCAACATACTCAAAGTAGATCATGTATGAATTCTGTTCTCAAATAATTTTCAAATTTTGCTCTTATGTAATTTTTACATAAATTAAACTTTATGTTTGTTTTCAGTCATTTTATATCACTTTATCCAGTTTAGATAACACTCAACTGATATGAAATACTGATAACATCATGTTTAAGATGCCACCACTCTATTTTCTAGGCAGGAGATAGGTACTACAGAACTATCATTAGCTCTTATGGTCATCAAAATTCAATATACTAATATAACTGCATGTTTTCATCATCTGATTCCTCATCATCTTGTGGTCAACAGCAACTACATTATTTGTGAACTAATCAAATTTAATTGATTATTCTCATTTCTTTATTTGATGGAGCCTAAAAGACAATATGAACTTGTAAACTGTTATTTGCAAAATATCCTAGACACACTGAAATAGGTTAAAAAAATGTGACTTTCAGTGAAAAGAACCTTTTCTTTTTCCTTTAAGAAAGCTGAAATTAGGGGCGCCTGGGTGGCTCAGTGGGTTAAGCCTCTGCCTTCGGCTCAGGTCATGATCTCAGGGTCCTGGGATCAAGCCTCACATCGGGCTCTCCGCTTGGCAGGGAGCCTGCTTCCTCCTCTCTCTCTCTCTCTCTCTCTCTCTCTGCCTGCTTGTGATCTCTGTCAAATAAATAAATAAGAATCTTTAAAAAAAAAAAAAAAAGAAAGCTGAAATTATTTCTTTCTACATGTAATGAATGCAATAAGGATATATACCTTTTGATAATTTGGGGATGTAGAGGAAGGGAAATGATATACAAGATACAGTGTTACTCAATGGAAAGTATTTAATATACATTTGTGTATATATACACACACAAGCATGAATGAATGGATGGAAGGAAGGGGAAGAGAGAAGTGAGGATGTAGAAAGAAGCTAAAGTCTGTTAACTCTCACCCCAACAACCAAAATAAGCCTGATAAACTATGAAATCATAGTTTTTAGAAAACCATCAGAGAGCTGGGGATGCAAAGAGATGGATATGAACCAAATCACAGAAGTGAATGAATCCTTCATAGGAAAGGAGAAACCAAGGGCCAGAGGCTCTTCTTATTTGGAGAATGTCAGAAGGAAGACAAAGAATCAGCTATGGATGGAGATAAGGAGGACTCAGCCTAGCGTGTCACAACAACATGTAGGCTGAGTGAAGGCTGAGACAGATCAGAATGCTGATAGGCCCCCGGCTACAAAGCAAGCCTCTGCCTGTCTGCCAACATTTTCCCATGGGTCTTCACCAAGGGCGGGGGTCGTTTACTGAATGTACAATGTGGAACTAGAGAATGAAGGGAAATTCATCTAAAGCTCTCTGGGATTTCAGCTTCTGGAGGCTATGGGTGACCAGGGCAGCTGAGAGAGAACTCTGCAAGGAATTCTTGGCCTCCACAGGGTGTAAGGCAGCCTTCCTCATTAGGCTTGGGTCAGGCATAGAAAGCCAGGGCAGGACTGAGAACACAGAGAACTCCCTAGGGGCCCAAAGACTTGCTATCTAGACTACAAAGGAGAGAGAGATCTCTCACAGTTTGAAAAGTCCTGTGTCTATGAATTTGCTAAATCTTGCCACTGGTCAGAGCTCAAGACCTGTTGAAGGGAAAGATGTGAGCTTGCCCTCAAAGGATTTGTAACAAACTGAATCGTGAGGAAGCTTTAAGCTTCTAAGCCCTCCCTAGCCCAACCATGAACTGACTCAGTCCCAGCTTCCCCCACTGGTCTCCAAGAAGGGGCATGTACTTTTTGGAGGTGAATGTTATTTACTTAAGGCTTTACTGTTCTTTACATACAATGTATGGTATGTAATCAAAAAATTAAAGACAAAAGAAAGTCAGTCACGGTTCAATAAAAGCAGATGTAGAGATGACTGAGATGGACAATTATTTGTTATATAATTCATGAATATTCTATTACTGGCAACGTTTCCTTCACAGTAGGATACATTAATAAACAGGTAAATGATCCTAGCACTCAATGAGAGGTGCACAAATTTTTTTTTAGATTTTCTTGTTCTAAAAATATAAAAAAATTCTTCGTATTTACTCCATTCCTGATCCTGACTTAGATAGTGAAGCTGCAAAACGAAGTAAAGCTAGCTCATCTTCTCATGGAGCTTACAGTCTCCTGGGAAAGACAGACCTATAAATAAATACAAACCAACCCAGTAAGTGCTACAATAGAAGCATAAAAAGAATGCTAGCAAAAGCAAGGATGATGAATTTAGAAGAGTCAGGAAAAGCTTCAAAGAGAAAGACGTCTGAACCGAAGTTCTTTCGGATGGATGAATGGGATGTGCTCACAGATGGAGATGAGACAGGATAAGGGAGGATATGAAAGAATGGAAGTATGGTCTAGTTTCAGAATCCTACCGGAAGTCCAGTGGTTTTAAACAGCACAGGGCTGAGGGCATATGTTGGGAGAGAGGGAGGTAGGCAAGAAGGAGATGTGATTGGACAAGATATCTGGAGCCAGAATGAAAAAGCCTTTAATACTACATCAAAGACTATGGAAAACTTTTAAGCAGGGAAATAATGAAATCAGATTTACATTTGTGACAAATATTTCTAGGACCTGTAAAAATATATTATTATTGTTTATAAATTAGCCTTCACCTGATTATGAGCCCTGGCTAAGAAAAGATGACGGGAATTGATCAAAGACAAAAGGAAGTAAGATTTGAGAGATGACATTAAGAAAATTCCCTGAGCTTTATCCTGAAATTGTGATCTTTATTACTAAAATTATTACACAACACCATTTTTACATTTACCAATCAAGAAGTTTTTCATACAGCAATCCTGGTTCAACTTATTTTCACGCATGGACATACATCAAAATTGACTTGTGTAATTCCAAGGTAGACTATGTTTGAAAAAACACAATGCATAATTTATGAAGACTTAGATAACTCCGAAAGAGAAGGTTATCAGTTAAGGATGTGTTAGGCTATAAGTGTTGCTGAAAAATTGTGGTTTAAGCAAAAAAAATTAAGCTTATGAACTCACTCAAGTCTAAGGCCTGGCAGTTCGAGACAGGTTAGTACCTCAATAATGCCATCAGGGACCTAGCGTTTTTCCCCATTTTCCCCAGTGCCATCCTCACATGCAGCTTTCACATTCATACTCTCAAGAAGGCTGCCGCACTTCCATGCATTGTATTCACATTTGGAGCAGAAAACAAGGCAAGAGCAAAGTGCTAAAGGACATAGGGCTAAAGGTACAAGTTAGCTTTCCTGGGAGTCCTGCCAAGTGAATTCCACTTGCATTTCATTGGCCAGAACTAGGTCATGTGGTTGTCTCTAGCTATTTTGGGGGGGGGGGTAAGAAGGTGCATCTGTTTAGCTAAGTTGACTCCCACCCTGACCAAAATTCTGCTAAAGGAAGGAGAGAACCATGGATTTGGGAGGGTAATAAGCAGTGTTTACCCAGGGAGTAACATAAAATCTTGCCCAGCTCTCTTGTTAGGTTGCAACCCAAATGCTAAGAGACACATGCTGAACACCCTGCATGTCTGTGAGGGAGACAGAGAGGAGACAGAGACTTCTCTCTTCTGTAGGTAGCTCATGTGTGCTATGAATGTGGGCTGCTTGAAAGGATGTTCCCAGAATAATATAATTTGAACGATGAACTTCGAACGATGAACTTCAAACACAAGATAGCAATTTTGGAAGTTTACCTAAATTCATCACATACAAAAGGCTCCTAGCAGTCACTACAAATGGTTGGCAATTTTATGTACTGTGTATATCAATACTAGTGAAAGTATGCCCACTTGTTACAAGTCCAAGTAGCAGAAGCACAAACACCTGCACATGTTCAATATTCTACATGCTTACCAGGAATGGTGGGACAAGCCAGCTGCTACTTCCCTTCCTGCCCAAATATTTTCCAAATATTAAGCTATTTTTGTTATTGCAAAAAGGTAACAAAATTCACAGAACTAAGCTTTTAACAATTGGCTACTATGTTTATGACAGATGGCCACATTTACAATTATTAACAGTCTTTCTACTGTTTGAATATAAAAACCAAAAAAGCTACATAAATTACATGCTCAGTTGCCTTATTTCTAATTTAACTTACGGGCACAAGAATTAATTTGATCTGTTTTAAATATTTGCAATAGGATGAATTCTATGACGTATGTAAGGATAATACTGAATTCACTGACTTCTGCTTCTTGCCACTAAACAATATATCAGCTTGCTTTTCTACTGAAATTGCATAAAATAGATAGGACAGCTAATTTAAACAGTTGTTTGCACATTCAATATTTATAACCCGAATCTTGCATGACTGACTGGAAGCAGTGAGTTAGAAGGTTTAGCTCAGCTGCTGCCTGGAGTGATGGATGGCCTCGAAGAATTTCTTGTTCACTGACCAGATCAATCACATAACAGAATAAAAAAATAAGATCAGCCTTAAACTAGATTCCCAACATTTCCATCTGTATGCAAAACTGTTGCAGGAAGAAATGTATCATAAAACATAATGTGAAGCTACTTAAAAAATAATAAAAATCCACCAGAGATGCTGTAGAATACAAATAAAAAAGATAGGGTGACAGAATGATATTCTATGTTTTAACTGAATATTAACCGAAACTTTATTATATCTATAACCCAAAAGTGCTGTCAATTTATAGTGATATTTTGATTGAGCTCAGACACATAAGTAAAACGGTTTTTACAAATCACTGAAAAGGCTGCGATTTGGGGGGCAGTATTTGCAGCTGAATTTTATTTAATTGAACTAAAAGGTGGTGTTGTGGCAATTATTATATACTGCAGTTTTTAATTATTCCAATGGCCGTTCTAAAAAAAATGAGTCTGTTAAATAATGAGTGAACAAACATCTGACGTTTCAGATTACAGTATTCATGAATGGTTAACTCTAAAACACCTGCATTAATGGGGGATGGCAGTAGTATTGCATGTAGGCCACAGCTAGTGAGGCCCTGCTTAATGTGTTTGTGGGTTTGACTAGTTTGTGCGAGTCCATTGTGAGTGTGCCTTTCCAGCTCCTCATTTGGTGATGTCAGGTTGGTAGCTTGAAAGCAGCCATAGGGAGAATGTTTACATCACAGAAATTAGCAAATGTGAAATATCCGGGATCCTTCCTAACCATGGCCCCCCCACCTCCTGTAACCTGTGTGGTTACAGAGCTCACTGGTAAACAAGCACCACCACATGGCTGTGTGAGCTGTTCCAAGGATCAAGGCTGGGGCTGGGCTAGGAGGCTGAGGGGACCCAGAGTTGAAGAGCATAAGGTTGAGGTCTTGCTGAACAGGCGCAGTGGTGGGCAGGCTTGGACCCTGGATAATCCTGAAGGTGCCCTGGGGGGCTAAGGATGTCCGCAGGATGACAGCAATGGCATCTGCCACTTTCTGTGGGCCTTGGGCATTCAGCTTCTCTTCTTGAGCAGTTTACCCCTCCTACAAGTTCAAGTGAGAAGAGGAAGAACAGGTGGAAAATTACAAGAAATGAGAAGGAGAAGAAAGGAGGAAAAAGAAAATAAGAGACAACGAAAACAAAAAAGAAGTAGAGGGCAAAGGGCAAGAATTAAAAAAAAAAGGTGGGGACGCCTGGGTGGCTCAGTTGGTTAAGCGGCTGCCTTTGGCTCAGGTCATGATCCCAGCGTCCTGGGATCGAGTCCCACATCGGGCTCCTTGCTCAGCAGGGAGCCTGCTTCTCCCTCTGCCTCTGCCTGCCTCTCTGTCTGCCTGTGCTCACGCTCTCTCTCTCTCTCTAATAAATAAATAAAATCTTAAAAAAAAAATTAAAAAAAAATTTAAAAAAAAAGGTGGACAGGAAAAAGAAGGCAAAGAGAAGAAAAAGAAGAGAAAGAGGAGGAAGGATGAAGGAGAGAAGAGAATGAAGAAACAAGATGGAGGGAAAGAGAGAAAAGAAGCAAGAGAAGGGAGGGAGTCGTAGGAAGAGCAGGGAGGGGGAGAAGGAACAGAGGCTTTCAGGCTGATCCGCACTGGCAGAAAAATGTCCAGAAATGCTAGATGCACCATGAGCCCTTGGGTCCAAACTGAAGAGATGGGGGCTCTAGAGCTGAAGAGCGACCCTTCCACCACTTAGGTGTCTTCGCCTCTTTAGAGGTCAGAGCTTAGGGTTCTTTTTTGAGGCAATGGTTGAGGAAAACCTGGCCATCTTTCAATAGGGAACAGAGGCCAGGAAGAAGACAGAGCCCAGGTTCTGGCCTCCTCACGGGTTTCTAGGAATTCCCCAGGACAGTAGTTTCAGATTTCAGAGGTCAAGTGCATCAGTATCACCTCGAGGACGATGTTCAAACACAGATTGCTGGCTTCTCTCTCAGCACTTCAGTAATGGGCTCCGAGAATCTGCAGTTCAAATTCCCAAGTTGCTGAGGCTCCTGGTATAAAACACTGACTTCATAAAATAAACATATCCTGGAAATGATTAGGACCCATACCAAAGACCTTATTTGTGAGCATCTTAGCAAGAATTCAAATGAGAGAAATACAGGCTAATAATGAGGGGCAGGAGTCCTGAGATGGGAAGAAAGGCATCACAAATTAATTTTTCCTGCTTACAGTTATGTCCTTGGCTGACTGTGGCATTCATAAATATTTCCCTAGTAGCCAACTCTGGAGTCTGACTCACTCCTTGAAATCTCCATACCCTCAGGGCTAGGTCTTCTGAAATCATTTTTATACCAATGAGCACAACTGAACTGAACAGGGGTGAATGCCTGACCCAAACTAACACAATCATATTCTCTCTTGGTATTTTGAAATTGCCTGGTAGGACTGGAAATGAAGCAGAAACACAGAATAGTAGAGATGGAGAGTACTTAAGGCTTTCTAATGCTGGCTTCCACGCCCAGCTGCACTGCTGTCCTTGCGCTTCATGTGACGCTCCAACATACCTGTGTTCGATGCCCCTACTGTGTTTTAATTCATTCGAGCTGGCTTGGTTAACTGAGATGAGTCAAATGAATCTAGCCCCTCTTCACCACTGTAACAATTTCATTACTGCAAATGAACTCAAGGGCCCTTTGACACATGGGACAGATGTTGCTGATTCTGCTATTTTAACCCTTCTTAGTAGCCTATTCCAGGGTCACCAAACTGTGGAGGAAACAAACATATCTTTCTGCCCATTTCTTTTTGTTGGGTGTTGGAAAAGTGTTTTTTGTTTTTTTTTTATTTGACAGAGATCACAAGTAGGCAGAGAGGCAGGCAGAGAGAGAGAGAGAGGAGGAAGTAGGCTCCCCAATGAGCAGAGAGCCCAATGTGGGGCTTGATCCCAGGACCCTGGGATCATGACCTGAGCCGAAGGTAGAGGCTTTAACCCACTGAGCCACCCAGGTGCCCCGGGTGTTGGAAAAGTTTTATGCACGCATCCTTCTTGCCAGTTTTTCTAAATCAAGTAAAACAGCTACAATTATTTGTTACTAAGAACATCAATTAGGTCTCTGTCAAAAGTTAACAGAACACCTTAATTCAAGCCAGCTCACTTAATACAATTTATTAGCTCATGTAGGGCAGGCTTCAGGGTTGACTGATTTAACAGCTCAAAATGGTCATCAATGACCCAATTTGTTTCTGTTTCTCCCCTTCTGCCACCTGGGTCAGCTTTAGCATCATGGTCACAGGACAGATGCCAGATGCAAATGGTACTGCTAATCCAGTAACTGAAACAAGAGCCCTAAAGTTCACTCCGATTGGGCTAGAGTAGGACAGAGTCCCACTCCTAAAAGAATAAATGTGGCTTCATGGATAGAACGTGCTAACTGACCTATCAATCAAAACCCACACCAGCGGCTATGTTGTCATCAGTTTTACTAGAAGCAGACAGGCTGCCATTAGACAGGGGGATATATCCAAACAAAATTCAGAAAATTTTAGGAAGAGAAAAATGTGGCAAAGTATGCCAGGCAGAGAGCCAACAAATGTCTATCCCACTTGTTTCTCGTGTGTGTAATTAGAAAATAACTTTAAAAATGCACTTTACTGGGGCACCTGTGTGGCTCAGTCGGTCAAACATCTGCCTTTGGCTCGGGTCATGATTCTGGGGACCTGGGATCAAGCCCGATTTCGGGCTCCTTGCTCAGCGGGGAGTCTCCTTCTCCCTTCGCCTGCTGCTCCCCCACTTGTGCTCTCTCTCTGTCAAATAAGTAAAATCTTTGAAAATAAAATAAATTTATTTTTAAAAAAAGCACTTTATTTAGCAACCACTATAGTAGTAATTGGTTTCAGGCAAGAATCATCATGCTAAACTAGTAAAGGAAAGCTTGATAAGGACCAAGATATTTACAAACTATCAAGGTATATCCCCAAAATGACTTATTAATTTAAAGAGAAAAATAGTAACTTTACCATGAGGAAACCTGGCAGACATCACTTTAACCAAGTGATCAAAGTGAATACCACCTATAAAGGAACAAACTGACATCATATGCCTCTTGATGAAATTCACTGAGGATACAATATCTCTTTCAGAGTATTTTTAAAGCCAAAAATGTATAACCTGAGTCTAATAAGGAAAACATCAGACAAACTCAATGAAAGGGCATTCTACAAAATAACTAGGCTGTACTTTATAGAAATGTCACTCATGTGAAAGACAAAAAGGCTAAGGAATCATTCCAAATTAATGGAGACTCAAGACAAATGCAAACCAAATGCAATGTGTAATCCTAGACTAAAACTACAACTGCTATAAAGGACAGTAGGTCTATACCATGGATAATAATAATGCATTAACACTGAAAAACCTGATTTTGAAAACTGTACCGTGGTTATGTCAGGGAATGTCTTTGTTCTTTGAGTAGGCACATATTGAAGTGTTCAGTGAAGGAGTGTGAGATCTTCGATTCACTCCAAAATAGCTTGGGGAAAAATGTATATGCACACATGCACACATGCACACACATACACATGCACAAAGTAAAAGCAAATGTGGCAAAATATTAATAACTGGTGAATCTGGGTAAAAGATATATGGTAGTTCTTGGCACTGTTTTTGCAACTTAAGCCTTAATTTCAAAATTGCTTCAAAATAAAAAGTTTAAAATATTTAAAAATTATTTTAGGGGGAGGGGTCAAGATGGCGGAGAAGTAGCAGGCTGAGATGGTATCAGGCAGTAGGAGATCAGCTAGATAGCCTATCAAACCATTCCGAACACCTACGAATCCAACAGGAGATCGAAGAGAAGAAAAACAACAGTTCTATAAACAGAAAATCGACCACTTTCTAAAAGGTAGGACCAGCGGAGAAGTGAATCCAACACCACGGGAAGATAGACCCCAGGGGGAGAGGCCGGCTTCTGGCAAGCGGCGGAACAACAGAGCACAAAATCAGGACTTTTCAAAGTCTGCTCCAGGGAGGGACATCACTCCAGAGGCTAAACTGGGGTGAAGACCTCGCGGGGACAGCCTGGACTCAGGTCCCACAGGGTCACAGAAAGACCGGGGGTGTCTGAGTGTCCCAGAGCTCACAGATATTAGAGAAGGGAAGCCGGCTGCGGAGACAGAGCCGAGGTTTCCTAGAGCCGAGGTCTGTGACATGGGCCGGTGCTCTGTGCGAGGGGTCCCCACAAGATCCGGGGAGACTCCGACCTGAGAGAGCTCAGAGATCTATGGGGTTCGGAGACTCCAGGTGGGACTGTGCCAGAGACAGAGATGCTTGGTCACAGGCTGGGTGAGCTCGGAGCGCTCCCAGAAGCCAGTGAGGCGGGACTGATTACGCACGATTTTCTCCAAGCGCGGCCGGAGGCTGGGGAGACGGGAGTGATTAAACGCTTTTCTCTGAAGGCGCACTGAAGACGGGGGCCCCTAGCTCTCAGCTCCTCCAAACCGGAGACTGGGAGGCCGCCATTTTCATTCCTGTCCTCCAGAACTCTACGGAAAGCGTTCAGGGAAAAAAACTCCCGAAAGCGAACCTGAGAGGATTACTTAGCCCGGCCCCTGGTAAGGGCGGTGCAATTCCACCTGGGGCAAAGACACTTGAGAATCACTACAACAGGCCCCTCCCCCAGAAGATCAACAAGAAATCCAGCCAAGACCAAGTTCACTTAACAAAGAGAACAGTGGATTCTTATCTGGACAAAATGACAAGGCGGAAAAACTCACCACAAAAAAAAGAACAGGAGGCAGGACCGAAGGCTAGGGACCTAATCAATAGAGACATTGGTAATATGTCAGATCTGGAATTCAGGACGACGATTCTCAAGGTTCTAGCCGGGCTCGAAAAAGGCATGGAAGATATTAGAGAAACCCTGTCGGGAGAAATAAAAGCCCTTTCTGGAGAAATAAAAGAACTAAAATCTAATCAAGTTGAAATTAAAAAAAGCTATTAATGAGGTGCCATAAAAAATGGAGGCTCTTACTGCGAGGATAAATGAGGCAGAAGAAAGAATTAGTGATATAGAAGACCAAATGACAGAGAATAAAGAAGCTGAGCAAAAGAGAGACAAACAACTACTGGACCACGAGGGGAGAATTCGAGAGATAAGTGATGCCATAAGATGAAACAACATTAGAATAATTGGGATTTCAGAAGAAGAAGAAAGAGAAATAGGAGCAGAAGGTATACTGGAGAGGATTATTGTAGAGAATTTCCCTAATGTAGCAAGGGGAACAAGCATCAAAATCCAGGAGGCCCAGAGAACACCTCTCAAAATCAATAGGAATCGGTCCACACCCCGCCATCTAATAGTAAAATTTACAAGTCTTAGCGACAAAGAGAAAATCCTGAAAGCAGCACGGGACAAGAAGTCTGTAACATACAATGGTAAAAATATTAGATTGGCAGCAGACTTATCCAGAGACCTGGCAGGCCAGAAAGAACTGGCATGATATATTCAGAGCACTAAACGAGAAAAACATGCAGCCAAGAATACTTTATCCAGCTAGGTTATCATTGAAAATAGGAGAGATAAAAAGCTTCCAGGACAAACAAAAACTGAAAGAATTTGTAAACACCAAACCAGCTCTACAGGAAATATTGAAAGGGGTCCTCTAAGCAAAGAGAGACCCTAAAAGTATTATCAGAAAGGAACAGAGACAATACACAGTAACAGTCACCTTACAGGCAATACAATGGCACTAAATTCATATCTCTCAATAGTTACCCTGAACGTAAATGGGCTAAATGCCCCAATCAAAAGACACAGGGTTTCAGAATGGATAAAAAAACAAAACCCATCAATATGATGCCTACAAGAAACTCATTTTAGACCCGAAGACACCTCCAGATTGAAAGTGAGAGGGTGGAAAACAATTTACCATGCTAATGGACATCAGAAGAAAGCTGGGGTGACAATCCTTATATCAGATAAATTAGATTTTAAGCCAAAGACTATAATAAGAGATGAGGAAGGACACTTCATCATACTCAAAGGGTCTGTCCAACAAGAAGATCTAACAATTTTAAATATCTATGCCCCTAACATGGGAGCAGCCAACTATATAAACCAATTAATAACAAAATCAAAGAAACACATTGACAAGAATACAATAATAGTAGGAGACTTTAACACACCCCTCACTGAAATGGACAGATCATCCAAGCAAAAGATCAACAAGGAGATAAAGGTCTTAAATGACACACTGGACGAGATGGACATCACAGATATATTCAGAACATTCTACCCCAAAGCAATAGAATACACGTTCTTCTCTAGTGCCCATGGAACATTCTCCAGAATAGATCACATACTGGGTCATAAATCAGGTCTCAACAGGTATCAAAAGATTGGGATCATTCCCTGCATATTTTCAGACCACAAGGCTCTGAAGCTAGAACTCAATCACAAGAGGAAATGTGGAAAGAGCCCAAATACATGGAGACTCAACAGCATCCTTCTAAAGAATGAATGGGTCAACCAGGAAATTAAAGAAGAATTGAAAAAAACCATGGAAACAAATGATAATGAAAACACAACGGTCCAAAATCTGTGGGACACAGCAAAGGCAGTCCTGAGAGGAAAATATATAGCGATACAAGCCTATCTCAAGAAACAGGAGAGGTCTCAAATACACAACCTAACCCTATACCTAAAGGAGCTCGAGAAAGAACAACAAAGAAAGCCTAAACCCAGCAGGAGAAGAGAAATAATAAAGATCAGAGCAGAAATCAATGAAATAGAAACCAAAAAAACAATAGAGCAAGTCAATGAAACTAGGAGCTGGTTCTTTGAAAGAATTAATAAGATTGATAAACTCCTGGCCAGACTTATCAAAAAGACAAGAGAAAGGAGCCAAATAAATAAAATCATGAATGAAAGAGGAGAGATCACAACCAACACCAAAGAAATACAAACAATCATAAGAACATATTATGAGCAACTCTATGCCAACAAATTCGACAATCTGGAAGAAATGGATGCTTTCCTAGAGACATATAAACTGCCAAAACTGAACCAGGAAGAAATAGAAAACCTGAATAGGCCCATAACCAGTAAGGAGATTGAAACAGTCATCCAAAATCTCCAAACAAACAAAAGCCCAGGGCCAGATGGCTTCCCAGGGGAATTCTACCAAACATTTAAAGAAGAATTAATTCCTATTCTCCTGAAACTGTTCCAAAAAATAGAAATGGAAGGAAAACTTCCAAACTCATTTTATGAGGCCAGCATCACCTTGATCCCCAAACCAGACAAGGATCCCATCAAAAAAGAGAATTACAGACCAATATCCTTGATGAACA
>ML099190.1:11759-24014 GCA_003697995.1 Taxidea taxus jeffersonii
GAGGATTCAAACACAGGTAGGTCTGTCAGACACGAGAGCTACTGGACATGTTTTTCTGGCTACCTTCCTGCTTTGTTTTAACATTATTAAAAGATGGCAGGTTCCTCAGAGAAAAGGAAACTTTTACATTTGCAGTTATGTAGTAGAAAGAATCAGGAGGCCTAGAGTTTCATCCTGACTCTTCCTTTGGTTGCTTGCTGATTCATCAGGGAAGTAAGACCCCACCCAACGAACTACTAGGAAAGGTGGAACACTAGAATGGAATGGTCAAACCAAAGAACGCTTTCTTAGGAAGTCTTAGAGGGGCTCCTGGGTGGATCAGTTGGTTAAGTGTATGCCTTTGGCTCAGGTCATGATCCCAGGGTCCTGCTCAGCAGGGAGCCTGCTTCTCCCTCTCCCTCTGCCCTTCTCCTCTTCCCTTAGCCCCGCTCATGATCTATCTCGCCTGCACTCTCTCTCTCTTTCTCTCAAATAAATAAATAAAATCTTTAAAAAAAAGTCTCAGAGCAGAAATTAAATAAGTCTGCCTACCTGGCATTCTGCAAAGGTAAAAGATCCAGACATAACAAAGAAACGGCCTATCCTTATTAACAGAAACTTATTTTCCAAACTCCACACAAGCCTTCACTCCACCTTGTACCCAGCCCTATCTGGAGCCCAGTGAAATGAATAGTGTCATTTAGTAACATACAAGGGCAGTTGGACCACAACCCACCATGCTTGGGAAATGGCATGCTCAGGTTTATAAAATAAATATCCTCTCAAATAATACCCCATTACTATATGAGCGTTACCAGTTTGCAAGAAAATAAGATCGAGGCAAGTTCAGCTCATGGCATAACCATATTGACCAGAGGAGTCGTCCTTTGATGGCTGAGCAGAATTTGTCCTCTATGAACCATGCAGAAACCTAGGGTGACTGGGATCCTCTTTGTAAGGTACTATTGGAAAATAGTGGTTTCAGGTTGATGCAGTGCTAAATATACCAGCTTCGACCTAGTAATAATTGCTGGGAATACATTTTAACAGCTGGCTAGTAAGCTGGTATACGTTACCGGTGCCTCTAAGTAAGTGGTTTGGACAGACTTGCTTCTAGGGACATGGGCCCTGGACCTCATCTGCTACATAGAAAGGTGGTTGAGAGCCATATTTCATGATAAGCTCGCATCTCTTAAATAACTTCTATCACTATTTTGTGCCTGCCTTCATTTATCTATTTACAGAATGGGCATGAAGCTATGTTTCCCTGCTTTGCAGAAAGGGGTAGAGTCTGTAAGGTAGCTTGAGATATGGACATCATGTAAATATAAGGGTTTTCCTATACTGTTTATTTCTTTGGATGGCCAGGCCATTCTGAAATAAATTATTTCAGTCCCTAACCGTTGAGTGGCAAATCATCAGTAATGGTGGTCTAACTGGGGAGTTTTAGATTTACCAGATAAGCAGAGATCCAGTATCTCATAGAAGTGTGATCTCCTGGTGGTCTTTAGTGTCACTTTGAGGTGGCAGTTATTTAAAATACATTCCTTAAAATACATATTTAAATTGTGGGGTGGCTGGGTGGCTGAGTTAGGTGGTTGCCTGTAGCTCAGGTCATGATCTCAGGGTCCTGGGATCAAGTCCCGCATTGGGCTCCCTGCTTAGCAGGGACTCTGCTTCTCCCTCTGCCTCTCCATCCCCTCCCTGGCTTGTGCTCTTTCTCTTCTCTAACTCTCTCTCTCTCTCTCAAATAAATAAATAAATAACATCTTTAAAAAATACATATTTAAATTGTATTTAAAAGACATTATTCCAAATACATTTGTCTGGGCCCTATGCCAAAACCCTGAGTCAGTATGTGGGGGGTTCGGGTCTACGAGTCTGCCTTTCACAAGCTCTTCTCTGATACATCTTGTGTATACTGAAGTCTGAAAGTCACTGGTGTAGTCCTTGGAAAACATAATAACGTGAAAGCTGAAGGTAATCTGTGTATTACTGGACATGACCATAAGATGTTGTAGTGGAAGGCTCCTTTCCCTCCTTCCATCCATAATTCTTCAGTCTGAGGGAAGAGAGCCGCCGAGGGAGATCAGAGTCCTATGCCATCTGAGAGCCTCAGCTGTGGGCAGGTGGGTGCACGACCAATTGCCATAGCCCTCCCTCATCCTGCAAAACTTGGCTTGGCCCTCGTGCGTGTCCTCTGGGCAGCCGTGCCTCGCCTTTGCTCTTATCTGTGGTGCCATTTTTTTGTTTGTTATTTTAAAAATTATTTTTAATTACGCGAGAATACACAGTAAGTTTATCATCTTTGCCATTTTGAAGTGTACGGCTCAGTGACATTAAGTACATTTACGTTGTTGTGCAACCGTCACCACCAACATCTCCAGAACTTTTTCACTGTCCCAAACTGAAACTCTGTCCCCATTAGATACTGACTGTCCATCCCCTCCTTACCCCCAGGCCCCTGGTCACCTCCAGTCTACTTTCTGTCTCTATGAATTGACTCTCCTAAGTACCTCATAGAAGAGGAATCATGCAGTATTTGACCTTTTGTGACTGGCTTATTTCACTCAACATCCTGTCTTCAACATTCGTTCATGTCGAGCAAGTGTCAGAATTTCCTTCCTTTTTAAGGCTGAATAATATTCCATTGTATGGTTAGACCGCATTTTGTTTATCCTTCTGTCCTTGGATGGACACCTGGGTTAATTCCCCCTTTTATTTATTTATTTGAGAGGGAGAGAGAGCAAGCAAGAGCACGAGAGCAGGGAGAGGGAGAAGCTGAGCAGGGAACCCTATGTGGGGCTCAATCCCAGGACTGGAACTGTGACCTGAGCCGAAGGCAGATGCCCAACCAACTGAGCCACCCAGGTGCCCCATTCTTCTGACTACATACCCAGAAGGGGCAATAGCTAGATGGAATGGCAATTCTATTATTAACTTTTTTTAAGGAACTGCGACCATAGTGTTTTCAGTAGTAGCTCTCTGGTGTGATTTTATGTCGATTTGTGTGATTATTTGATTGTCTGTCCATCCACCATGAGAGCAGGGATCCTGTTTCTTTTTGCTGCCTCGACTCCTGTGTCTCAGTATCATGAACAACAATGTCTGGGATGGAGTAGTCACCAAAATATCTGATGAATTAATGAACGAGAAAGCCCAATGGGAGCACAGCATTGTAGAGAGACTCAGTCTCTGCACTTAATGAGTTTATAAATTAGTGACCCACACAAGGCAGTGAGCAAATAAAGGAAGGATATAATTATGTGCTTCCTACCAATGGTGCACAAGAGGAGGAAACAACCTTCACTTGTGATTCTCTCTTGGGGGCCTACCTTGGAGGGCTGGGTGCAGGGTTGGCTAAGGAGTCTGGAGACATGAGTCTGGGACAGCAGAGTGCTGTGGATTAGAAGTGGGCTCAAAGCAAATTAGAAGTAGGTCCAAAGCAAGCTGTTCTGTAGGTCCTTGCAATGGGGGATGCAGGAAGCAGGGGGGGCAGCGTGTGGGGATCTACCATTTTTCCCTCAGGGAGGCACAGGGAGAGTCCACACCTGGGCTGAGGGCCTGGCAGAAGCAGAGTATGGTTCCATCTAATAGGGCTGGGAGCTTAGGCAGGAACTGGAAATTGGGTGGGGAGCACAGCCTCCTAAGAACTCAGATGAAAACCAGGCTGAAAGGTGTGAGGTGGGCCTTCTTTCACCACAAACACCATAAATCCCTCAATTGGAAGGATTCTTCATGCTAAGAGGCTGCAGGTTTGAAGTCTTTTTTTTTCTTTCTTTCTTTCTTTGTCTCCCCACCCCGCCCCCGCCCCTTTATGGCCCAGTAGGGGTGGGCTCCAGAGCAGGGCAGGGCTGAGTTTGCAAGGAGGGAGCTTGGCCAGCCAACTGTGGGGACATGGGGGAAGGGGGCAGGAGGAGAGGAATCAGTGATAAGAAAGGTATGGGAAGGGGGTAGTAAACAGGTGCGTAGAGAGCAAGACGGAAAAGTAGCCTGCCTGGCCAAGATGGCAGGGGCAGGCTGTAATGGGAGACACGGCTAGAGCCTAGCTGGTGTTGAGGTAGGACGGGGAGGCCTGGGAGTCAAGTGGAGACATGGTCCTATTTCATTTTCCTTCTGCTTTGGTGAGGAGGAAAAAAAAAAATCATTGCTTTAATATTTGAACTTGGAATTCCTAGGGGAGAGAACAATCTATCCTTGATGAATCAGCCTAGTTGTGAAAAAGTAGAACCCAGAGCCTCTGTGGCCAGGGCCAGGTATGAATTGGAGTCAGTTACTTGGCTCTGCCAAAGAAATGAACAGAAATTAGAAGGTTCTGGAAGAACTCTGAGGGGAAGGATTTTGCCATTTCCGTGATGCGGAGAGGCCCATGGGCTCAGGGCTATGGGAGGCAAAAGGATTAATAGATGGAGAGACTGAACTGGACCTGAGACCTGGGACCTGGGACCTGGTGGGAGTATGGGCCTGTCATGGCCTATCAGGGTTGTCCCTAGTTGGGCTGAGTGGCCGGGCTTTCCTATGCCCTCCTCCTTCAGTCACTGGATGTGGGCTACCTCAGAGGGTATGGCCTTGGGCAAGGTGAGACTGAGACACAGCCTGGAGGAAATGAGAGCTGGAGGTTGTCACACAGTACTCTCAGCAACAGAGACAAGAAGTCCTTCCTTGAAGAGGATCTGGGCTGAACCTCTCTGTGTCCAACACAGCGCCCTGGGGTTTGGGGACTAGAGGCAGATGTTGGGATGGCCATTGGGTTTTCCATCATATCCAACAGGATGCCTGTTGAAGCAGAGTTTTAATTCTGTTTCGAAGGGCAAGGAAACTCCAGCAATGTACAAGACTGGAAATATGGAGGGACAGCATCTGTCCAGGTCATTGTGTAGTCAGACTTGGAGAAGGCCTCTGGTGAACCTTGGCATCTGGTATTGAAGCCTCTCCCACACTGAATAGTCCACCTGGTGGGTCAGTAGGATATTAGAGAAATGATTGCAAGTGACTTCTGAGGCTAGGGATGTATAAGATATTGTGACTTCCATGTGGTTCTTTCTGGGATAATTGCCTCTAGGGAAACCAGCTGTCATGTTGTGAGGACACAAGGAGTCCTCTGGAGAGGTCCATGGAGCAAAGGAACTGACGTCTGCCAACAGCCAGCACCAACTTGCCAACTGTGATGTCAGATCCTCCAGTTCTGGTCTAGCCTTCCATGACCGCAGGCCTGCCTTTCACCTTGACTGTAACCTTGTGAAAGATCTGGGATCCACAAGCTGGAAATAGCCACTCAAGTTGCTCCTGAGTTTTTGTCCCACAGAAAAGGAGAGACAATACATGGTACAACACTGTTATTGTTAATTTAAGTCACCAAATATTGGGGTAATTTGTTATTGATGATGAGATACCTAATACGTTGTGCTCTTAGTCAAAACTCTTTTATTTTGGCTGATTGTTTCCATTCTCTGCTCCCACCCCCACATACACATTCAGAATAGTGTGTCCCTTTTCTCCCAGACACTTCGAAGCACTACTTCAAGGATACTTTCAAAGGTTGTTGTGCACTAAAGCAACCTAAAAACTGAATTCCAAATCCTTGATCTGTATGTATTTCTTTTTTGTTGTTTAAGATTTTATTTATTTATTTATTTATTTATTTATTTATTTATTTATTTGACAGACAGAGACTACAAGTAGGCAGAGAGGCAGGCAGAGAGAGGAGGAAGCAGGCTCCCCGCTGAGCAGAGAGCCCGATACGGGCTTGATCCCAGGACCCTGAGATCATGACCTGAGCCAAAGGCAGAGGCTTTAACCCACTGAGCCACACAGGCACCCCTGTATGTATTTCTAACCAAACACAGGAAGGAAACAAAAACATCTGCTTATAAGCATAAGATTTTTGCTTAGTTCCTATCCAATTTTTTAAAAAGATTTTTTATTTATTCATTTGAGAGAGAGAGATATGCAGAGAGAGAGAGAATGAGTTGGGGTGGGGCAGAGGGAGAGGGAGAAGCAGACTCCCCACTGAGCCAGGATCCCGACATGGGACTCGACCTCAGGATCCTGGGATCATGAGCTGAGCTGAAGCCAGGCATTTAACCATCTGAGCCACCCAGGCACCTCTCCTATCCAATTTTTTTTTTGAAAGTTTTGACAATATTTTATTAATAATTTACAAAGAAAACCCCCCAGATTTATAAAAGAAACATCAATACTTCAATATATTGACAAGAGAATGAAAAAAAATACTATTAGATGTAATGTGAAATGTATACTTTGTGCACCGTGCTTTGAACTTCTAAGTGATTATCGCGCTCAATTGTGCATCACTGATTGGTGTTTAGACTAATTGGACCAGAAATTGATTTGATTGGTGAAAATGGCCAAGCTGGTCACACACAACGGTGTTGACACTAGCATTTGGTCACTAAGCTATGGTGGAAGTAAAAGATAGGTTGCTGCTCTTGCTGCAACAATAGAAAAACGAATTATCCATGGCTAGGAATTGCTAATAAAGTAATAAGGTTGCACACATTCTCAAAATGTCTATGAATAAGAAGGAAGATAAAAAGGGTGGAGAATAGGAATCAAGTTATGTCAAAGGACCTCAGTAGATTTTTTTGGAAAAACAAAACTTGCCACGTGTATGGGTTTACTCAGGACTGTGTTAACTCCCAAGCAGCTTCAAATATTAAGTAAGTTTGGACAGCGGGAACAAATCCAAAGCCAGAACAGGCTGTTGGAGAAAGGGTGAGTTAAGACACAGCAGTACTACTGGAAGGCTGAGAAGTGTTAAGAATCCAATGAGTTCTGGGACACCTGGGAGGCTCAGTTGGTTAAGCAGCTGCCTTCGGCTCAGGTCATGATCCCAGCGTCCTGGGATCGAGTCCCACATCAGGCTCCTTGCTCGGCAGGGAGCCTGCTTCTCCCTCTGCCTCTGCCTGCCTCTCTGTCTGCCTGTGCTCGCTCTCTCTCCCTCTCTCTCTGACAAATAAATAAATAAAATAAAATCTTAAAAAAAAAAAAAAGAATCCAATGAGTTCTGAGTTGGCGTTAACGTGATCCATTGTCCTTTCAGGGACCAGCATCCAGGTCAACCAAGAGGACCTCCAGGCTGTGATTCAGGGGCAGGAAATCCCACCCCCCAGGGTGGAACTGCCAGCATATTTTGCTGGGACTTTGCCAGCTGTCTGTCCACTACTTGGTCCCTAGATGCTACATCTTATCCCGGGTCATGCTGCATAGCCATATCCCTCCAAGGCCCTGCTGTTCTCTGGTCCCTGAACTCTCCTCTAACCAGGGTAGGCCCCTCCAGCTGGGACTGCCTTCCTGCTGGCTGCAGGCTGTCTAGCCCCCAAGCTCTCCTAGAGTTCGTGACTCCTTTCAAATTCCCAGAGGTAGTCTGGATCTTTCAGACATCCAATCCCCTTTGTCACTGCCTTAGACCAAGTTCCCATGACCTGGGAAGGGGGCTCCTTGGGGAAATACTGAGCTATGCTACAGCGGTTCTCCTTCTCTGCTGGCCCAAATCCCATCATGAGGACACAGCTTCTTTCTCTCTCAAGGCCTGCTCCATTTACCTTCCTTTCAGGGGACTCATGGCCAGTAATCTTTCTCCTCTCTTTTGTACGGGGAATCTTAATACTTACACCTGGGGTGTGACCTTTGACCTTTAAGTCCCTTTGCAGTTTCTCCCCAGGATCACTCGGGAGGAGGGGTATCCCAGAGTTCGGAAGTGGGAGTGGAGGTTACATTAGCTCGTTGCCAGGCTACACTTATTTTAAGGGATAAATTTCTCTTCTATTTTTTTTCTTCCTCAAGCTCCTTTCCAAAGCATTGTTTATAGCTATTGTCTTAAAAAAAAAAAAAAAAAAGAAATTACTGGCTTTAAATTTGACCCTTGCAAAAGGTCTAAATCTGTCCTGGGAACTAGGGGTTACAAGCGAGAACAAGCCTGGGCAAATAATTTATAGTCTCACGTGGTCCAAAGACAAGCAAGGAAATGTGCAGTCCTAATGCAGATCTGAATGAGGCATTCTTTCCTCAGAAAGCATCTGGGGGTGCCGGGATCAAGTTCAAGGTCCCCAGCACAGTGCACAAGGCTTTTCAAGACCTGACTCCATCCCCTTTTCCAAACGAATTTCTCTATCCACGAGTAAGTTGTCCCCAGACTCACTTATGACTTTGCATTATGCCCTTTGCCTTGTGTGATGGGTAATTTTATGTACTGACTTAACTGAACTAAGGGATGCCCAGGTAGTGGGTAAAACATTATTTCTGGGCATGTCTGTGGAGGTGCTTCAGGAAGAGAATAGCATTTGAATTGGTATACTGAGTCCAGCAGATAGCCTTCCCCAGTGGGGTGGGCCTCATCCAATCCGCTGAGGGTCCCAATAGAACAAAATGATGAGGGAGGCAAATTCCCTCAGACTTTGGACTCAGACTGAATGATACCACTGGCTTTCATAGTTCTCCAGTTGTCCAGTTCACTCAGTTGGCTGAGTGTCAGTGAGCAGATTGTGGGACTTGGCCTCTGTAGGTGCATGAACCAATTCCTATAGTAAATCTCCTCTCTCTGTGTATCTCTGTGTATCTTACTGGCTCTGTTTCTCTGGAGAACTCTGACTAAAACACCTTGAATGCCTTTCTCTGAGTTCCTCTGAGCTCTTGTTTATCTTTGGTGAGGCAGGTTAAATGTCACTGTCCTGGTGACACTTCACTAGATCCTCCTACAGGGTTAGTAACTTCTGTTCTGCTTCCACTTTGCCCATACCTCATGTAGTTGCATTGTAATAATTTATTTAGATGTCTTGCCGCCCCAATAGCTCATGAGCTCCTACAGGATAAGCTTTATTCATATCTGTATTCTTTGCACAGAGTAGACACTCAGTAAATTTTTTTTTTTTTAAAGATTTATTTATTTATTTATTTGAAAGAGAGAGAGAGAGATCACAAACGGCAGAGAGGCAGGCAGAGAGAGAGAGGGAAGCAGGCTCCCTGCCGAGCACAGAGCCCGATGTGGGGCTTGATCTCAGGACCCTGAGATCATGACCTGAGCTGAAGGCAGAGGCTTAACCCAATGAGCCACCCAGGCACTCCTCAGTAAATGTTTTTCAGTAAAATGAATGAATGAATGAAATCTTGATTAGGCAGGATAATTTTGGGTGTTCAAGTCTAGCGTGAGTTAATTAGGAACATGGAGGAGGGAACAGGAGAGGCAAAAGACCATGTTCTTGAATAGGAAGATGGAGGAACCCCAGAGGTGAACATAATTTTCTTAGTAATTTTGCCCTAAATTTGCTCTGCCTAAGGGGGTATCTTTTGTGAGAAAGAATTCCATTTGGCTCAACCTTTGATCATTGACCCCTTATGGGCATTTCTTAGGAACCTTATGGTCCACATGACCCAAATCTCAAATTAGGTGGTGATCATATTTGGATTTCCAAATTTACTGTGTAATTTATTTAATTCTAATATAGTAATAATGCCTTACAATTATATGGTATCTTTCATCTTCAAACCTCAAAGCATTTTCTAAATATTAATTGACAGGAACAGCTCCAAGCGTTTGATGCTACTGGATTCATTTCTCTGCTGGGTAAGTGTATGATGGAGAGTTAGCTAACTTGCCAAGAGGATGTTATTATTTTTCATTAAGGAGTATTTTAAGCACACAGAAGTGAAGAGGAGAGTATAGTGAACATCTGTGTACCTACCACTCAACTATGAAGTTGTGGCCAGTCTTCTTTTACCTATTTCTACCCTCTTGTGTTACTTTGATGCAAATCTCAGGTATCATACATTTTAATCCATAAATTTTTCAATATCTTCAAAAGATAAGATCTCTTAAAAAAAAAAAAGAAAACATGACCGTGGGATGACTGGGTGACTCAGTTGGCTGAGTGTCAGACTCTTGCCTTTGGTTCAGGTTGTGGTCTTAGGGTTGTGAGATCGAGCCCTGCATCAGGCTCTCCACTCAGTGCAGTCTGCTTGAGATTCTATGGCTCCCTCTCCCTTCACCCCTCCCCCCACTCTCTTTTTCTTTCAAAAAAAATATGACTATTATAACAGCCTCACACCATCGATAACAGACAACTTTTTAATATCAAGTATTCAATCTATTTTTAATTTCCAATTGTTATATAAATTTTAAAATTTTGTGGTTTTGAATCAAGATCTAAATGTGGCTCACATATTGTGTTTGTTGATATCTTTTATGCTTCCTTTTGTTTTTTTAAATATTTTATTTATTTATTTGAGAGAGAACAAGCAGAGGGGAGAGGCAGAGCCAGAAGAGAAGCAGGCTCCCCATTGAGCAGGGAGCCTGACACAGTGCTCCATCCCAGGACCCTGAGGTCATGACCTGATCTGGAGGCAGACACTTAACCAACTGAACCACCCTGGTGGTGCTCTCTTATGTTTCTGTTAAACCTGTAGGTTCTTCTCTCTCTTTTGTAATTTATTTGGTGAAGAAATCAGGTTTTGTCCTGCAAAGTTCTCACTATCTGGATTTTTCTGATCAGGTGTTCATATTACCAGTTAATATGTCCTTTCCTCCTATTTCTTGCAAATAGGAGTTGGACCTAGAAACTTGATCCAGAATTGGGTTAATTTTTTTGGTAAAGCAACTTTATAAGTGGTGGTGTTTTCTTCCATCAGGAGGCAGATAATGTCTGGTTGTCTGTTTCTTTTTGTGTTATTTGTAGTTGTTGATAATCTGTGTTTACAGTCATTAATTTATTAGGGACTCTTTCATTATTTATTAATGGGAATATATCTATAAAGAGAAACTTCATCTACTATTTGATTATGCAAAGTACATTTTGGGCAATCCTAAAATTTGTATGGAACAAAAGACCATGAGTGGCCAAAGCAATCCTGAAAAAGAAAAACAAAATTGGAGGCATGATGATTCTGGATTTCTTTTTTTTTTTTTTTAAGATTTTATTTATTTATTTGACAGACAGAGATCACAAGTAGACAGAGAGGCAGGCAGAAAGAGAGAGGGAAGCAGGCTCCCTGCCGAGCAGAGAGCCTGATGCAGGGCTCAATCCCAGGACCCTGAGATCATGACCTGAGCTGAAGGCAGAGGCTTAACCCACTGAGCCACCCAGGTACCCCGATTCTGGATTTCAAGCTTTATTACAAAGCTGTAGACATCAAGATAGTATGGTACTGGCACAAAAACAGACAGATAGACCAATGGAACAGAATAGAGAACCCCAAAAATGGACCCATAACTATATGGTCAACTAATCTTCAACAAAACAGGAAAGAATATCCAATGGAAAAAGATAGTCTCTTCAACAAGTCATGCTGGGAAAACTGGACAGCAACATGAAAAATAATGGAACTGGACTACTGTACACCATACACCATACACAAAAATAAATTCAAAATGGAAGAAAGACCTAAATGGGAGAGAGGAAACCATTAAAATCCTAGAGAAGAACATAGGCAGTAACTTTTGTGACCTTGGCCACAGCAAGTTCTTACTAGACACATTGCCAGAGGCAAGGGAAACAAAAGCAAAAATGAACTGTTGGGACTTCATCAAGATAAAAAGCTTTTGCACAGCACAGGAAACAACCAGGAAACAACTAAAAGGTGGCCTGGAATGGGAGTAGATATTTGCAAATGACATATCAGATAAAGGATTAGTATCTAAAATCTAGAAAGAACTTACCAAACTCAACACCCAAAAGCCAGAAAATCCAATTGAGAAATGGGCAAAAAACATGAACAGACATCTTTCCAAAGAAGACATACAGATGGCTAACAGACACATGGAAAGATGCTCCACATCACTCATCATCATGAAAATACAATGAGACAATACAAAAACAATACAAAACCACAATGAGACACCACCACACAGTGGTCAGAATGGCTAAAATGAACAACATAAGAAACAACATATGTTGGCAAGGATGTGGAGAAAGAGGAACCCTCTTGGACTGTTGGTGGGAATGCAAACTGGTACAGCCATTCTGGAGAATAGTTTGGAGTTTCCTCAAAAAGTTAAAAATAGACCCTGTGATCCAGCAAACACACTACTAAGTATTTACCCTACCCAAAGGATACAAAAATACAGATATGAAGGGGTGCATGCAGCCTGACATTTATAGCAGCATTATCAACAATAGCCAAACTATGGAGAGAGTCCAATGTCCATCAAGTGTTGAATGGACAAAGAAGATGTGATTTATACAACACGCACACACACACACACACATGAAGACATGATATATATCTATATATCCATATCTATCTATATCTATGTCTATATAA
>RCUC01118442.1:0-10404 GCA_003697995.1 Taxidea taxus jeffersonii
TTCCAAGAAGTCTCACTCTTAGTGCTGTTCATTGGAGGCCTTTGTCCCCAGCTACCTGGGTGTCTCCAAAGGGCTGCTCATGATGTGCTGGCTAACTGCTCCCAGAGCAAGTGATCTGAGAGAGAGATGTGAAAGTCATGGTGTCTTTTTTACCTGGTTTTTGAAGTTTTCCACCATCAATTCTGCTTTATTCTATTCATTATAAGTGAGTCACTAGGTCCAATCTACAGTCAGGAGGAGAATTGGCCTCCACTTCTTGAAAGGAGGAGTATCAGAGAATTTATGGACATAATTAAAGTTACTACAGGGGCATAATTTTTCAAAGTTTACTTTTTATTTAATTTATCTATTTCCAAAGAAAATAACAAAAGATAAGGGAAATGCTATGTGAGCTGTTTATGTTATGTTATACCTGTGAAATATTAGAAAACATACCTAAATATTCAGCAACAGAGGAATTATAGTATTTCTACAGAATAGAATATTGTGAAACTAAAATTATTCTGAAGCCTGTAGAGTAATATGAAAAACACTTGTGACAAATTTATGAAAGAACATAAATTGTACATTGAAAAATATGCACAAAAAAGAGACCAGATGGGAACATACTAAAGTAACAACAATGGTTGTGGTAATTGGTGAGATCTTGGAAGATTTTTGTCTTTATCTCCAAGTTTTCTGTAAATGTATTGTTCTATAATGTATAATTCTATTATGAATTTTTTTTTATTTTGAAAGAGGTAATTAAAGATAAGACTGACTTTCTCAATAAGGATTCAGTGGGTATTGGTGTGCTTTTTTTATGTAGCAAAAAAATAGACGACTCAGATTTATAGATAGGCTTGTGAAGGCTCATGTCAGTGGTGGAAGAGATAAGGAAGAGAACATAGGTGAAAGTGGTCATGGAGAAGAATCTAATTAAAGGAAACCAACATAGTATTGTTGAGCACCCCAGGGAGTTAGGTGATGGTCTTATTCCAGGCTTGAAGAGGCAAAGAGGGAGAGAGCTGTCATCACAGAAGCTGTGCTCTTCAGGTGTCCAGCTGTGGGAGGGGAAACAAACACCCCCATGTTATCCTCTGACCCTCTAGCTCACCTGCCTACCTCACACTAATTGAACCAACCAGAATCCAGAGTTCGAAGGAATCCTTTGATACAGACCTTAAAAAGTGAGCCACCCATTACACAAAGAAGGGTAGAGAACACATCTGAAAGAGCAAATGGGAACATCCAGCACAGGAGATTATTTATTTTTATTTTTTTTCCCACAGGAGATTATTTAAAATAGCTAGGCAATGCTCTACTTTGGTGAGAAGATTCTCATGTAAAATTTATATATTTATACTAAAAATTGATATCAATGCTTGGGGAATATACATTTTGGCATCAAGCTGTTCATATAAATATGTCCAGATATCACACCACTTATGGACATTTTCACTTTTAGACATAGACTGCCCATATTGTAGATCATGGCAATTCAGATCACTTCTTTTTTTTTTTTTTTTAAAGATTTATTTACTTGAGGATGGGAAGGGGCCAAGGAGCAGGAGAGAGAATCCTCAAGCAGACACCCCACTGAGCAGGGAGCCCAGTTTAGGGCCAGTGATCACACCCTGAGATCATAACCTGAGCCAAAACCAAGAGTCAGAGGCTCAACCAACTGAGCCACCCACGTGCCCCAATTCAGATCAGTTCTTGAATCTGGGAGCCCATATCTCAAACGGGTTTTATGTAAGTTTAGACCATATACAAGCCTGCAGGATATTATTGATAACGTACACACCAGTGAACCTCTTAATAAAGTTATCCATATTCAAATAACAGCTGTAAAAGTAGACATTTTCTTTAGCTGTTGAACTTCATTAAACCATGCTCCTTGTGTTTGGTTTGTTTTTTTCTGCTCACCATGTATCCATTACCTATCATAATACCTCAGACATAGGAAGTCATCAAAATTTGTTGAATGGATGAATGAATGGATTTATTAAAGGACTTTCACATTTTGCATTTCCATTTTGTTGTTGTTGAGGAAACAAGAAATATCCTCATGAAATGTCAAAGAATTTTAATAAGTTGGTTTTTTTTTTAAGATATTTATTTTTTCGAGAGTGAGAGTGAGCATGAGCAAGGGGAGGGGGAGGGGCACAAGGAGAAGCAGACTCCCCACTGAGCAGGGAGCCTGATGCCCTGGGACTCAATTCCAGGTCACTGGGATCATGTCCTGAGCAGATGCTTAACCAACTGAGCCACCCAGGCACCATTCAGTACCTTGCTTAAGATCAAACAGTTAGTAAGTAGCGGAGCTGGAATTCACACCCAGACTTTTTGATGCAATCATCTAAGGTAAACGAAACTCTTAATGCAGGTACTTCAGTCAGATGACTCATCCAGCCCGAGATAGGACCATGCTCATGCAGTGCAAACAAGATAAAACTTCAACTTGTCTTCAATATTTCTGGAAATAAACAATGTTCTTTCAAATGAGAATGTTTCATTATATAGTTTGACATAAATGTACTCTTTTTCTATATGAATGAACATTATGGCAAAATAATCCTACATCCCACTGCCTATTTAAGAGAAAAGCTTCTGTACTATACTTGAGCCTAACAGTGGTTGTCTCAAAGGTGGTGCTGTCTCCGGCGAGAGCACGGTTTTGTCAGAGTGCCTAGGAGAGGTGGTCTTGTCGCAGTCAGGGACAAGGATGTGTGTCAGGGATGCAGAGTGACCTGCAGTGCTCAGGATAGTCCCACAGGCATAATTGTCGGAAATGCCAACATCACCTTAGCTCCCCTATCTGAGTCTTCCACTTTTGTTAAGTTAAATCTTTTACCTGACTCTATTTACCACCCCAGGCATATTTAATATTCTTTAAATAAAGTCTAACGATGGCATTTTATTGGCTCCTCTGTGAACTTTAACTTCCCAGACTTGGCTTCTTAAACTGTCCCCTGAAAGGGACACCCAGGTGACTCAGCCAGTTAAGCATCTGCCTTTAGCTCAGGTCATGATCTCGGGGTCCTGGGATTGAGTCCTGCGTTGGGCTTCTTGCTCAGCGGTGAGCCTGCTTCTCCCTCTCCCTCTGCCCCTCTGCCTGCTTATGCAGGTCTCTCTCTATCAAATACATAAATAAAATATTTAAAAATATATGAATAAATAAATAAACTAGCCATTGGGAGCTTGGGTGGCTCAGTTGCTTAAGTGTCCGGCTCTTGATTTCAGCTCAGATCAGGATCTTAGGGTGTTGAGATCGAGCCCCGTGAGACAGGCCCACACTCAGCAGGGTGTCTGCTTGAGATTCTTTCTCTCCTGCTCCCTCTGCTCCCTGCCACCTCAGGTGTTCTCTTGCTCTTTAAAATAGATAAATGAATCTTTTTTTTTTTTTAAGATTTTATTTATTTATTTGACAGACAGAGATCACAAGTAGGCAGAGAGGCAGACAGAGAGAGAGGAGGAAGCAGGCCCCATGCAGAGCAAAGAGACCGATGTGGGGCTCGATCCCGGGACCCTGGGATCATGACCTGAGCCGAAGGCAGAGGCTTTAACCCACTGAGCCACCCAAGCGCCCCAGAATCTTTTTTTTTTTAATCAGATGAGCCACATGTGGAGTTCAAAAGAAATCAACCTGATTCCTTTCGATGCACAGTTAAGAGCAAATAACAGTCTGGGAGTCAGGAGGCTTGGGTCTTGGTTGGTTGGCCAGATGGCAGAAGAGTATGACCCTGGACAAGTTGTCCAATCTCTTTAATGCCTCTACTTCTTTACCTCAAACATGGAGGACGAGAAAGTGACTTTTCAAACCTGCAGCCCCAGCACTGAGTAAGGAGCAAACTTAAGCAGAACAAAACAAAAGCAGAAAGTGAAGAGTTACACGTGGAGTAACTAACAGATAAAATCCCGAAAGAAAATTTCATATATGCCCTATGTCATCCAAATGGAATGGGTATGTGGAGGCCCCACTGTGGCAGAAATTACCCCACTTTTCTAACTCTGGGATCTTTTATGCATCTCATTTAGAAGTGACATTTTCATGGAAGTTATGGTTAATGGCAGCGGAGGCAGTCAGAGGTGCAGTCTTCCTTAGCGGGCTATAGTCAAGCGGAGACTGGAGTCATGAAGGAAATGCAGGGGGATTCTAAAAATTAAGATCTCAGAACCTCAAATATGGATTCAGACCCTGCTGTCATGCACTGTGAGCCCAGTGGCAATGATGGGCCTGTGCACCCCGCCCCCAGGCCTTCCCCCGGATTCCTTTCTGCAGGCTCCAAAAATCTAGGAAATCTAATCTTTCCTGTTTTTCAGATCCCCCTGGCCTTTTCTAGAATCTGTCTCCTTCTCTCCATTCTCCCTTGTCATGGTCCCAGTTCAGGATTTCATTCCCTCTCAACTGGTCAGGAAGAAGAGTTTCTAGACTCTTCTGTCTTTCCACTTTATTCACTGGACTGCTTTCAGAATTATCGTTCTAACATAAATTTAGTATCTTTTTTTCTCCCGTCAAAGAACTGGTAAGTGGCAGAATTGGAATTCATACCCAGGGTTTGTTCTCCTGCTTAAAATTGTTTGAAAGTTCTCTAGTGACTATCAGGTAAACTGCAAATTCTGAACAGCACCCAAGATGTTTTTCTTTTGTTGTAATGAGCTGACACCTACTACTTCATCTTTTGACTGTTCCTCTAAGGTCCCTTGTGCTGGTCAGTTTCCTGTCTGCTCTCAGATTATCGCTCATCCTTCTTTTGCTTTGCTTTACAGTCAGGGCCCTGTTCCTGCAAACCACAGTTCCCCTGGCTCCTTTGCCATCAGGCTTCCAACTAAATTTCGTTTTTCTGTCTTCCTCATTCTCTGTCTCTCTGCTTTCTCCCTCCAGCTGTGTCTCCAGCAGTGGCTAAATCACCTCAGTGGTCC
The DNA here is from genome assembly GCA_003697995.1 of Taxidea taxus jeffersonii. NCBI lineage: Eukaryota > Metazoa > Chordata > Mammalia > Carnivora > Mustelidae > Taxidea > Taxidea taxus. The sequence goes on from RCUC01118442.1 coordinate 4,906, forward strand.
CCAGTATCTACCAGGTGATCCCATCATCTTGGGCTCCAGCCCCACCACCTCCCCTTTGTCCTTCGGGTCCTGGGCTCATGGTGACCTCCTGCCGTTACCAAGCTTGTTTTTATCTCACCTCACCATGGTTGCTCTTTCAACCTTCCAACGTTTTTAAATTTAATTTCCCAGATTAAATTCCTCCCACTGGATTCCCTGGTGTGGGTTTTGCTTTCCTGGCTGAATCTTGACTCATATATTCCCTTCCCTTTGAGTTCCCAAAATAGGCCTCTCAAGAGAAGAAGGCATTCCCTGGGCAACAAAACCATCCCTTCATTTTTCCACAATGCAAGCTTCCATTTATGCTTTGTGCAAATTCTACTTTTCCACTCTTCCTTTACTGTTCCAGGCACCCTGAGGGACACTCTCTTTTACCAGAGATGTGCTTGGGACAGTACTGAATGCACATTTATCTTATTACTGAAAGTGTCTGTACCTTGGTCTCACTAACCCATAAGCTCCTTGAAGCCAGAGACCACGTTCTTTAGTTGGAATATCCCCACTTCCTGGGCATAGAGCAGGTGATCAATAAATATTTGTTAAACAATACACCACAGGAATTTTGAAAAGGTCCTAGGCTGATACTAAAGCAGCCTCAATAGGTTCATAATGTTTAAATTTCGTAAACATATTGGAAGCTTCTTTTTTCTACATTTCTCCGGCTATTTATAACTGACCTTTTTATAAAGAAAATAAATTGGTACTTTTAGCCAAACTACATATTTTATTCCAGTGTTGGAGGCGGTGTAAGTCATGGCAGTACTTGTTCTATTTAACAAAATAATGGAATATTGATGTTTATAAAAGTAGTTTAAGCCACTGGAATTTGTCCTCCAATTTGTGTATTTTACTGTATCCAAGTTGCTTTTTTTTTTTTTTAGATTTTCATCCATCCATTTGACAGACAGAGATCACAATTAGGCAGAGAGGCAGGCAGAAAGAGAGAGGAGGAAGCAGGCTCCCCGCCGAGCAGAGAGCCCAATGCGGAGCTCAATCCCAGGACCCCTCGAGCTGAAGGCAGAGGCTTCAACCCACTGAGGCCACCCAGGCGCCCCTCCAAGTTGCTTCTAATGAAAGAGTAGTGATAAATTCACCAATTTTACCATTGGAAAAGTTTCATTAGCACATCATGTATATAGTCCAATTTAACTTTTCTACCCATTAAAAATAATTTAAAACTCTGTAAGTTCTACATTGTAATTAAATTAATATATTTCCCAATAATTCAGAAAGTGACTATGCCAAGTTGTTCAATCTTTCCTATTTTCTGGAAATTAAAAATGTTATCTTTATTATTTCACTGAATTCAAGGAAAGCTTAAAAGAATGAAAATTTATTATCCAAGCCTATTATTGGTTCAAAGCACAAAATCCAAAATCTCTAGCCATTTGGACTCGGGACCCTCAACCACTACTTTGAGTGTTTGAAAAATAAAAACTTACGTTGTCTCATATTCCAGATAGAAAAGTCATTGCTTGTCCACAGCCATCCTAGCATTTCATGGTGTGACCCACCATCAAAGAGACTGAGACATGAGCCAATGGAGAAAAGTGTTAACCACCAGGGATATAATTCAAAGAATCTCAGAATCTGCAATGTCTAAGTATCCCTTGAAAATAATTATAGACTCAAACACTCTGGTGCTAAGACATAATTTACACTGGATAAATTCTAGCTGTTGGAAGAATCCCTGACAATCAAAATTTTGCTACGATAAATCCGAAGCCAACATGCCTTTTTTGTTAAATGTCATCTTTAAATATTTATTCTTCATTTTCACCATTCTTTTCATAGGCCTGAGAAAACCTTAGTTCATTTTTTTCTTTCCACAATTATAAATTGCAATGTGAGCTTAATCTTCAAGTTACATTTAAAGCCTTTGACAACCCCTAAAAATACTTATCAATGTAAACTTAAACATTTTTATTTTTTTAATTTATTTATTTATGCAGAAGAGAATGTCTTGATCCAGAGCTAATGTGGGTTTGTACAGACCACTAGGCAAGACACATTAATTCCACCTTCCCCAACATCTGCCACACAGAAAATCCAACACAACTAACCATCTCCCCTACAGCTTGACAGAGACAGAGCTGAATATAGCCAATTGTTTTGGGGGAACCCCAATGATATCTGCTCAAATAACAAAAGAGAAAGAGTCCTGATGCCCACTGGATAAAGATAGATGATTCTGTGCTTTAAGGCCGAGTTATCCAGGAAGAAAGCTTAGGAATTTGGGCATGGTATTCTGATAAGTTTTTTCTTGCATATCTTTCGAAAGTAATCATTTGTACAGTAGCCTCAGGTTGAAGGATATCTAGTGTTACCTCTTCCCTCCCTATTATGATCCATCTGGCTCCTTATCTTTAGACTTAGCATCTTCAAAGAAAGAAAGCTCCTAACATTAGCCAAAAAATGTTTTCAGCTTTCTACTACCCCTCATTTTTTTGTTTCTTTAAAACAGTAGAGATAGAACTAGAAAGGGAAACTTTTTGTTTCTTGCATTTATAAATATAAAGCCTGCCTCATGAATATTCAGACAAGATAAAATGTTTTGTTAGTTCTGTCCAGTGGAACTTCCTGTGATGATGGAAATGTTCTAGACTTTCGCTGTCCAGTACAGTTGTTGCTAGATATATTTGGCTATGGGCACTTGAAATGTGGTTACTGCAACTAAAAAACTGAATTTTTAAATTTCATTATATTTAAATTAATTTGAATTTGAATAACTACAGATGGCTCATAGCTATGTATTGGACAGTGCAGATCTAGATATTAAGACTTGAAAGGCACCAAATAGGTTCCTCTGTCCCCAATTCTTATATCCCTAATTTCTCAAAGCACCTCAGCCTCCATGAGCTGAAAGTGACCCATTAAAACATGGGATGCTGAATGAAATTAAAACTGTGATCCAGTCAGGGCGCTTGGGTGGCTCAGTGGGTTAAGCCACTGCCTTCGGCTCGGGTCATGGTCTCAGGGTCCTGGGATTGAGCCCCACATCGGGCTCTCTGCTCAGCAGGGAGTCTGCTTCCCCCTCTGTCTCTGCCTGTCTCTCTGCCTAGTTGTGATCTCTGTCAAATAAATAAACAAAAAAATCTAAAAACAAACAAACAAAAAACCCCAAAAAACTGTGATTCAGTCAACATTCCTGGTTGCATACACAAGTCAATGCTAGGTGACTTATACAAATATATTTTGCAGGTATATAGATGCCCAACAGAATCAACAGGAAGCCTGAAGAATGAAGCCTGAGCTAGCACAGATGAATCTGATGCATGTCCAAGATCCTGCCATCAAGAACAGTCTGAGTAGGACACCATTACTGGCCTTGACAGCATTGGACACTTGCCACCAGACTGCAGGATTCCGTTGCCCTTGGTGTGCTCACCATTGACCTTTTGACTCCATAATGGCTATGTCAAATAATTTCTCACTGAACTTTTGTCATTGTGTCACTCCTTAAAGATACTGCCAGTCCATGGGGTAGAATTATTTGCCTAACTTTTGGATTCATAGACATTGACTTCTTGCCATTTGGGGGCCAGGAAGGGGGGCTGGTGTCGGCCAAAACATTCATTTAATGAAAAGTACTGGTTTTATTTCTAACAAAATTAACCTCCGTGCAAGCTACGAAGAAGTGGAAGTAGAATCATACCTAATAGCATTTGCTATTTGTCTTAATCTTTTTCAATTTTATGAATACAGTTTTTATTAATTCATCATTAGCCACGGAAGTATAACACAAATTGTATAATTATAATTAGTTATAATTATATAAAATTGTTCATGAAGTTAAATTCATAATTTGCTTTGGTTAAGCTAATGGTTGATGCTATTGAAATCTCTGCGAAAGGAAGTCTGGAGCCGCACTGCTTGGTGTGCGCCTGCCATCTAGTGGCAAGACACGTTAATACACATAGAGAGCCTAGAGGACTTCAGAGGCCAACTTCGCCAGAGACAGTTTTTCGTACTCGATAATTTTCCCAGTATGTTACCCAATCAACCACACATTTCTTAAGTCTTTGGAATTATCTTCCATTACATTCAATTACGTTACATGTTAACTGAAAACTGTAGATATCTGTGAGGCAAAGGGTATCTTAGCATCACCTGTAACCACATTCCCTAAACCAGTTCCCTAAGACTACTTTTATTTTACATATGTCCAGAAACACTATGTGGTTTGGGCATGCTACTGTTCTCCCACCAAGAGTATTCTGGCCACTATAATAAAAGTGCAAATGAACACTAGAGTCACTGATGTCATGGATTGCTGACTTACAAAAGGATTTTTTTTTTTCAAAAAGGGGTAAGTTTAAGAAAACATTGAAAGAGGATTATCAGTATTTTTGCAGACCATTCTAGGAAGGATGGGTGAATCATAAGTAAAAGAGTACATCCAGATCTCATCTTCATCCCTTTCTGCCCTTGTAAATGTAGACGGCAGTATTTGTCACATACTATACCCTAATAGCAACATTAATATAATTTCTCACATGGCTGAGAGTAATAAAATTGACCTTACACTTCAAAGATGCGATGTTTCCCTCTAAGAATACTTTTAAAAGGAAAGAGAAACAATCAAGCAAGTGACCTAATAAAGGTTCTGGTAGGCGGTTTGACTGAAAAGATGACATAAGGATGGTACAGTAGAGGTAGATTGAATGGAGGTCCTAGAGGCAGGGTGGGTCCATGGCTCCCGGGGCTTGGTTGCCATGTTATTCTTGACTCACACCATGAAAGGAAGTAAGCATTTTAGTTTGGATCTGGAAGAAGGAAGAAGATTTGGAGTAGTAGTCATGATAACAATAGATTTGAAATCTGGGGACTAAAGAGTCTGGGGGAGTGGTTCAAAGTAGATTTTGACTGGAGAGAGAAGAGAAACATCAAGTTTCCTTTGTGAGAAGAGGGTCTGATAACAGGGGTTTTGAACATTTGGAGGTGAATGACTTTGATAAACTACTGAGTGGATGGAGCTTCCAGGCAGAGGCCTGGTAAGGACGGAATGACTGTTCTTAGGGTCTAGGTGAGCCAGGTAAGGGGGTCTTTCTCCTCTTGTTATATGCCCCCTTTGGCCTCCTGACTGCCTGGCTATCCCCTTTCCCTTACTGTTGCCCTCTCCCTCTCTAGCTGTGGCTACTCTTTTTTTCCATAAATGGCCATAGCAGTTTTATCAAAATTACTATATGAAATTTGCAATTTGATGTAATTATTGAGTACCTAAAATTTATGAGTTGTACGTCTAGCTAAAGAGTAAGTCTTGGGGGGGGGGGACCTGGGTGGCTCAGTGGGTTGAGCCTCTGCCTTTGGCTCAGGTCATGATCTCAGGGTCCTGGGATCAAGCCCCGCATCAGGCTCTCTGCTCAGCAGGCAGCCTGCTTTCCCCCCTCTCTCTGCCTGCCTCTCTGCTTACTTGTGCTCTCTCTCTGTCAAAGAAGTAAATTAAAAAAAAAAAAAAAA
>RCUC01118443.1:0-30039 GCA_003697995.1 Taxidea taxus jeffersonii
GCAGGAGGTCGAGAGAAAAGCAGGTCCAAAGAAGAGAAACAGCAGGTGGGATGTGGGCCTCAAATCTGGGGTCTCGAGTCCAGGAAGGCCCTCCCTGGTGCTGGGGGCTCCTCGGGCAGAGCAGCGCCCCCCACCTGTGCAGGCCTGCGCCCGTGTGGGACAGGCAAGCGTGTTCCTCTCAGTCTCCCAGTATCCCAAACCGGGACCCCAGCCTGTAGACTCCGGCGCGGGCTCCCCGCCCCCCCCGGCCGAACCCCCAAACTTCGCGGCCCGCGGTGCCCCGCCCGGCCCGCGCCCTACCTCGCTGGGGCTGTCCTGCGGCGGCGGCGGCGGCGGCAGCGGCGGCGCGGCGGCTGGGCCGCTCAGTCCCACATTGTCCCCGGGAGAGGCGGCCGCTCACAACTGCGAGTGACATCAGCTGCGAACAATGAGGGGTTTGACAGGCGCGGAGCCCGGCCGGCCCGGAGCCCGGCTCCGCGCCCCCCCCACCACCCCCCGGCCCGCCCGGCCCGGCCCCTCCCCGCCCCCTCCCCGGATCCGATTACAGCGCGGCGGGCCCGCCCCAGCCGCCCCAGTGCCGCAGCCGCCCGCCCCGCCCCGCGCGCCGCGGTGCGCCCCGAGCGGCGGCCGCTTCCGGGAGGGCTGGGGCGACCCTCCCCCGGCAGCTCGTCCCGGCGCCGGGAGCTGGGGGCCGGAGAGGGTGGTGGTGGGGTCCCGCCGCAAGCGCCCGTCCAGCCGCGGTCCCCCCGCGCCGCGCCCGGCCGCGAGTCCCTGAGCTCTGCGCGCGCCAGAGCCGCCCGCCGGGAGCCTCCGCCGACCCCCCGCGCCCCCATCTCGGCCTCGAGCCCGCCGCCAGGCCTCGCGCTGCCCTGCTCTGGCTCGGATCCCTCGGAGCCCCGACTTCGACCCTCCGCCCGGCCGGGTTCCCAGCTCTGCTCGCTTCTGCGCCATCCATCCCCGCGTGGGGCTCTCGCCCAACAAGACCCGCGCCCCTCAGCCACCCACGGCTTCCGCGAAGCCCGGCCCTTATCCGCCCGGGACAGGTTACCGGACCGGCTGGAGGAGGGGCCTGAGAGCGGTGTGATCCCTTGCACCCCGCCCCACCATTCCCCCAAAGCTACCCCCAGAATGCCTTTTTGGGGCTAGGGTCGCAAGGGCCGCGGCGCAGTTGTGTACTCGGCTGGAGAATGGGGGGAGGTGTACGGTCCCCAAGCCCTCTCCTTCCCCCACCGTACCCTTTGGGGAACAGATCTACCTCCCCTTCTCCTCGGTAATCGGCTCAGCCTGGTCCCACTGACCTCCACCTCCCCCCACGGCTGAGTCTCTTGGCACCTGGGGGGGTGTGTGTATGTGGGGGTGGGGTGGGGAGGGGAATCCAATCTCCCTTCCCCTCCATCTGGCCGGGTGGACAAAGGGCAGGGGGACCATCTGGTCCCGCCAGGGTGGGGGAGGGGCCCACTGTGGCGGTCCCCAGGGGCGGGGGGGGGGGGGGGGGGGGGGGAGGGGCGGCGCTCCGGAGACAGCAAGAGCCTGCGGGGTCTAATTGCATCACTTTATTTCACCGACCTCCCCTCTCCGCTCTCCGTCTCCCCAACCCCCAAACCTCAGAGCAGGAAACAAGCTTGGTTGAGCAGATCCAGGCCTAATAACCTGGGGAGGTGTGGAGCACCCAGAAAGAGGGGGGAAAGCAGGGAGATCGGAGGTTCCAAGATCTGGGGCTAGCTGCAACCTGTGGGTGAATGGAGTTCGGGGCTGGCTACTCCTAAGCCTGGCAGAGCGTCTCCTGCAAGGAGGGACCCCACCTTCCTGGACAGTGAGGGGCTGCATGGTTGGGAGGGTGCGTGTGCCCATGTGAATGCTTGTGTGAGAGCACAGGAGTGCATGTGTGTGAACGGATGCAATGCAAAGCTGTAGGTGACAGTGTGAGTGTCAGTCCAGAGTTGCCTGTACCTATGGGGTTGCTCCCGAGTGAAGGGTCATATCTGGGAACATGGATGGCTCTATATGGGTAAGCATGCAAGTGGGCATGGATGTATCTGTGGTGCAAGTGGGCATGGATGTATCTGTGGTCTAAGAGGCAGGAGTAGGAGCTGTGAGTGCCCTGCAGGGCAGCTGAAGGAAGAAGCTAGAGGCAGGATGGGGAGGCTGCACAGAGGAGAGAAAGGGGAGTGAGGAAACAGGAAAACCTATAGGAGAAGCCCATCTAATGGATTACCCTCCACCAGATTACATCTCTTAATTCCTGAGGCTTTTCCTCTTGATTTCATCTCCTTAGTCTGTCACTGCAAGAGAAAGAGGAAGAGGAGAAGACAGACCCTAGAGACAAGAACCCAGATAGACAGATACACCTGTTGCATGTATGTGATGAGCAGGAACCCATGGAGGGAGGAAAGAGACAGCCCAAGGCAGGCCAGCAGCCACCCCCATCTGCAGGGCTGGGTCTCATGCTAGCCCCTGCAGGAAATCCAGCAGCCCTGTGTGCCACTCCTCAGGTTTGTCAAGGTAGCAGGGGTGCCCTGCCCCCTCCATGACCAACACCCGGTGGTTGGGCAGCTGCTTCAGGTGCTCAAAGCTGGTCAGGCCCATGGGGTCCTGGTCTCCATATACTATAAGAGTTGAGGTCTAGAGAAACGAAAGGGAAACAGTAAACAGGGATCTACCACACCAGCCCCAACCTCCTAGAGGGGGTCAGCTCTAGTCCCACCACCACTTCATTCTCTCCCTGGGGCCACCCCAAATGAGGGGGACAGACAAGCTGGCCCAGTGGGTGGTAGGAGAGGCCCCAGCTCCTGGGGGACAGAGGCATGGACTTTTGTCTGCCCTGGCACACAGTTTAGCACAGGCCAAGGCACAGGAATCTGCTGCTAAGTAAACCAAAAGGTCAGAGTTTGGTACTTTAGCTCCCTCCAAGAAGCCACCCCTCAGTTACCCTGCCCCCAGTGGAGGAAAGGCCCCAGGATGGACACTTTCTTGCTCATGGCAGGGGCATCTCAGCCTCCCACAAGGGGCTACCTTCACACTGGCATAGTCCGCAGCATTGATTTTGTCAGTGCAGATGGGGGCCACTGGCACATAGCCCCGGAGCTGGGAGCCAGGGGCCGTGAGGAAGGGCAGGGAGTACATGCCGCTCAACGATGGGCTGATCACAACTGGAGAGCCCAGGTCCAAGGCATCCACCACAGCCGCCAGGAAGCTGCTGGGGACCAGCTCCCCGATAGGGGCAGGGGCTGCTGCTTCCTTGGAGCGCCCCAGGCCTACAGGGATTCAGGTGTGGGAAAGACAAGAGCATTGAATGGGGGAAAATGGAAGAGACAGTCCATTCCTCCAGGAAGCCCTCCTAGGTCAATCTCTCTGTGCCAGGTTCCAGCAGCACACACTGTGCCCAAGTTTATTCCTACAGCAGCCTAGATCTGTCCTATCTGTGGCAAGCATGAAGCATTTCCCTCTATGTCTGTACCCACTTCTCCCAGCCGCAGAGTGTCCTGGAAAGGACTGGGCTCTTAAGTCCAACACAGCTGGGGCCAAGTCTCAATTTTCCACTTAACTACCTAGGTGACCTTAGGAAAGTCTCCTCACCCCTCTCTCAGCTGCTCAGTTTCCCCATCTGTTAAAGGAGACAAAAAAGTATCTGCCATTTCAGGTTGTGGTGAAAATTAAGTGAATTAACTGCTTACGAGGCACCTGTCTCGGGCTGGCAGGGTGGACAGGGGGCCCAGGAGCTAGCTCTGCGCATGTACCTTCCCTCCAATGAGTCAGGCCCCACCTTCCCCCAAAAGATTAGCTTAAGACCTTCACCTGGAAGATCATCAGTCCAAACCATGGTCCGAACCAATCCCATCTGGGCCTGGAGGCCCATACTTGGGCCCTGAAACCCTGCCAGCCATGGCCTGTGAGGGGAGCAGGTCAGCTCTGCTGCCCCTTCATACTCGGCTCCATGGGCTGGGGCCTACCTGTCCAGGTTGTGACGGCCATTCTGGGGCTGCTCCTGCCCTACCACTGAACCCAGTTCCGGGCTTTGTCCCTGGGATGGTGACTGGGGGCTTGGCCACCCACCAGGCCCCGCCCCACCCCCACATGTGTCAGGAGACTCAGTCTCACTCCTTAGGGCTTCCAACAGAGGCTACGGTTATGGCTCTGTCAAAAGATTTTAATTCCACTTGGCTGAGTACTGATTCTTAGGTGTTGGGTACTGACGACATACACACGTTATCTCAGTCCCTTCTCACTAGAGCCAACCCCCCCAGATCTGTAGCTCTCAATACAGAGGAGGAAGCAGGCTCAGAGCCTCTGAGACACTGCCCCAGGCAACCTGGTTAAAACCAGCTGGACGGTGTCCAGACCACACCCGGATCAAGACCGGAGAAAGTGGAAGGGCCTTAACGAGGACACTGCACCCTGTCAAGGTCCTCCAGGTGCCTCAGGGTCCAGGTCTCGGTGAGGCCTCCCACAACCCCAGTCCAGAAGTTTGCCCCAGAGGTACCTGGCAGGTCCATGGCCACAGCCCGGTAGCCAGCCTGAGCCAGCCTGTGCAGTGTGCCCAGGTTCTGCCAGGTCTCGGAGGAGAAGCGGATGCCGTGCAATAGCAGAATTGAGAAGCGGGCAGCTTGCCCATGACCTGGCCGAGCCTCCCGGAAGAAGAGGCTCTGGCCCTGCACCTGGGTGGTGCCCTCATGAAGCTCCACTCCGGCCATCACCACCGTTGCACTGGTGACACACCTGCGGTCCAAGGCCAGACTGATGAGGAGCCAAAGAATGCCCCCCCCCCACACCTGATGGGACAGAGAGGGCAGGGGTCCTCTGGGAGCAGCAAGGGGGCTTCCAAGAGGCTGTCAGAACTCTCCACATGCTTTCAGATGAGGAAGACCTAGGTGTTATTTATGCCTCTGCCACTCAACTGTGTGGCATTGGGCCTCAGTTTCCTCTTCTGAAATAAGTGGCAATAAAACCTACCTCAACAATTAATGAGTTAAAAAAAAAAAGAATTGACAAGTGAGGGTGCCTGCCCTTGAACTCAATACATGGAACTCCCATTATGATTATTGTCCTCATTGTTATTCTCCCTTTCTACGAATGGGGATAATACAATAGTGCTCAGCTCCCGGGTGGTGGATGGGATTAAATGGTCTCACGCAAGTGAAACGCTGGACACGGTTCCTAGCACAGACGGAGCACAGTAAGTGCTCAAGCGACAGTAAGCAGCTATTTTGCTTATGGACCTCCTTCTCTTCAAGGCACTGTTACAGTTTGTAGGTTGGCACCGCAGGCCGGAGGGGGTCGGGGTTGGAGTTAAAAACCCACTTTCCGGAGGCGGAAGCCGGAACGCAGAGCTGGGAAAAGATTTGGAGTTCCGGCCCGCAAGGAATGCGGAGTACCCGGCGCGCCACCGGCTGGGGCCCAACGCGCTGACGCACGGTCATCGGCGCCCCGGCGGCTCGCTCGGTCCCCTCCGCCGACTTCGGTTCTGGCTCGCTGGGCCGGGTAAGGCGCACGCGGGAAGGTTGGGGGCAGACCCGAGGAGGGGACCTGGGGAGCCGAGATGGGAAGGGGAGGAACTGGGGCCGGGTGGGGATGGGATCTCACTGGACAGAAGAGAGGGTCGGGGGGCGCAGGGCCGGTACCTGGGGAGCTGCGTAGGCTCGCGCAGTTAAGAGGCAGGCGAGTGCGGGCGGCGACTGCGGCCCGGGGCTGGGAAGCGGGGAAGTGGCCAGGCCGAGGGCGGAGACCAGGCCGTGCTACGGGGCGCCCTCTTGTGGCCACGAGCCGTCGCAGGGCCCGTCGCTGCCGCCAGATCTTTCCTCTCCCAGCAGTCTCGGTTTCCCCAAACCCCTCGGCCCCGGGTGCTCCAAGCACCTGGCTGGATGCGGCCCCAGCAGTCTGCCCCAGATGCACACGATGCGGCTTGCGGAGAAGGGTTCGTGGGTCCCCACCCTGCCCGGGCCCAGAGTTGTGCCCCGGCAGGCGGTGAAGCCAGACCTCCTTGAGTGTGAGGTTCTATCAAAGTCCAGCCAGGTGACCTCAGCCGTTTTCACAGCGTCCCCGAACCTCTTTCTGGGCGTGTAGGATGGGTGTGATGTTGCCTGTTTGTCGGGCTGTCTCTAACGGAGGGAGTCCTACGGGCCCTGCGCTGCCTCCCTGTACTGGCCTGGCTGCCACGCCAGCAAGCTAGGTGCCATAAAGAGCAGTGAAAGAAGCCCAGAGGCCACCCCGGGCTGTGATCGAGTGCGTGTGCCTGTGTATGTGCAGGGGTGCGGGAAGCGGTTGGACTGGAGACCTGGAGCCGCCAAGTAGCTATAACATCTGACATTGAACAGCGAGGCCTCCTCTCCAGACACTGTGCTACGGCTTGACCCATCTTTTGCGGCCCTTAAGACGGTCCTTATCCTTACCCCCTCTGTACAGACGACGGGCTGACCCACGATAGAGACGGCCTGGTGGGAAGAAGCCGGTGGCTCTCCCCTGGCCTTCGGACTGAGAAGAATCCGGAAAATCGGGACAGTGGGCAGGGCCTACGTGCTTTTGGGCGCCGCCTAGAGTGCCCCCCTCCGTGGGTTTAGGAGGCGCGGGGGCCTGCGACTGCGGACTGCGCAAGCGCGCCTCTCCGGCCGCGCGCTGTGCCGCCTGATCCCCGCAGCCGCCCGCAGAGCGGCGGAGGCAGCGCCATGGTCGCGGCGCTGTTTGGCTGCTGGTTCCGCGTGGGCGGGGCCCGCGCCGGGGTGTCCGGCCCGGTGAGTGTCTCCGGGGAGTGAAGGCTGCGGGGTGCCTGGGGGCGGGCCGTCCTGGCTCCGCCCCTTGCCCCCGGGGCCCTGGGGCAGAGTCCTGCGGGAGTGGCCGCTGCAGGGGCAGCGAGTGTCCCTGTGTTAGTGTGTTGTGTGTGTTGCCCAGGCTTTGGTCTGCGTGCGTTCTCGGGGGTCTGGATGTACGTGTGTCGATGTGGTGTGTGTCTGTTTCTCCGTGACTACGTTGAGGGGGATGTCGGTCTGCCTGTACGCCTGTGTCTGTGTATGTCTGCTGTGCGTATTTCTGTGTACGGGATTTTGAGGGTGTGTAGCTGCGTGTGCGTGTGTATTTTTGAGGCTGTGCATGTCTGTTTGCCTGTACATGTGTGTTTCTTGTATGCACGTGCAGTTTGGGGATTGTGTATATGACTGTGTGCTGGCGATTTGAGGGTCTGCATGATTTTGAAAGCGTGTTTGTGTGTGTGTGAGTGTGTGTGTCTGCTTTCCTGATGGCTGGCTGTGTGGCTGGTTGAGGGTACGTAATTCAAGGGATCGATTGTTTGCAGGCCAAGTGTGTCTGCCTGTACCTGCCATGCCAGGAATAGCTTGTGCAAAAGAAAAGCTGTGGGGACAAGACTGGATGTTTGTGTGCACGCATGTACACCTGTGTGTCATTGTCCACACCTATGCCAAGGACCTAAGTTGGGTACAGCCAACCCGACCCCACGCTTGTCTGGTGCATGCTGAATTGCGGGCTAACTCCCCACCACCATGGTCTCGTGCACCAGCTGCCAAGGCAACCTAGGTCCCCATCTCCCTCGCAGCAGGCTTGCCACAAGGAGAGGTCCTCAGGGATCCTCCCACTGGTGGGAGCCTAGGCTCACGCTGCTCTGGAGGTTGCTGTTCCTGGTCAGAAGAGAAAAGCGGCCTCTTCCTTCCTTAAGCTCCTGGCTCTCCACTGGCACCAGAAGGGCTGCCACTGCCCACCCACCCCGGGGCTGGGGGCTTGGGAAACATCCTCAAAGCTCCCAGGAGAGGAGAGTGGTGCCCAATATGTTTCCAGCTGGGCCAGCACCCACTTGGCACCCAATAAAGATGTGTTCTCTGGAATCTGGGAATAAGGCAGGTGTACTCATCCTAGGCCCGAGACATGATGACAGGACAGCCCTGGGTCAAATTCACTGTATTCCTGAAATACCACAGGAAGCTTGCGAGGGCTGATGCAAGGTGATCCTTTTCCCCATTTTACTGACAAGCTGAAGATGCATAGCCAGCCAGGAAGTGGCAAGGCAGAGTCTCAGAGGCAGGGCTAACTCTTCTGTCTGGGTCCTGGGTCCTGATGTCTGTCCTCTGGACAGGCAAAGGACCCAGACTACAAGAGTCCGTTGGGTGGGGAAGCTTTCATCTCTCTAGCCTCCATTTCTAGGTGTACCAAGTTCCTCCCTGGCCCCATTCATTTTGTTCATGCCTCGGCCTTTCTCCATCCCAGATGTTCTCCATGAGCCCTCCTCCCACTTAATATCAGCAGAGATAGAGCATTGAATATTTCCATCAATTGGAAGACACATTCTGATTTAAGCACTATTACATGCAATGTGATTAAAAAAAAGAAGAAGAAGAAGAAGAAGAAGAAGAAGAACCATTTCCAAACATGCTGTCAGTGAAATGGGGCTTTACACATCGTCTTTCCCTTTTTATTTTTTTTAAAGATTTTATTTATTTATTTGTGTGATAGGAAGAACACAAGTAGGGAAAGCAGCAGGCAGTGGGAGAAGCAGGCTTCCTGCTGAGCAAGGAGCCCAACGCAGGGCTCCATCCTAGGACCCTGGGTTTATGACCTGAGCTGAAGGTAGACACTTAACCGACTGAGCCAACAGGCATCCCCAGTCTTTCACTTTTGATGACTCTCACTCCTCTGTCCACCAGCAAAGCTCCGGTTCATCTCTCTCCTCCCAGCACCGTGGTTTCTTCCTTGGCAAGCTGAGTGTAGCCTGGTGGTTAGCAGCCCCATTCTGGGTTCAAGTCCCAGTTCCTCTACTTGCTACTCTGCATTTTGGGCAAAAGAATTTACCTCTCTCTCTGAGCCTGTTTCCTCATCTGCAAGAGAACTATAATCCTATCTGCTCCCCGGTGTTCTTATGTGGATTCGTGAGTCCTTGTATGGGAAGAGCCAAGCACAGGATCTGGCTATCATAAGCACTGGTTTTAGCTGCCACAGTGATGATGGTGGTCATTGAGCATCTGTGTGTCTCCAGAAAGATCTCAGATGCTCCTTCTCAGGCTTCAGGGTATCTGAGCCCTTGCCCCTGCATGTGTGGAGTAGTTGGATATGAACCCTCAGACCCCTGCTCGGAGCAGGACAAAGGGCAAGGGCTGAGCTCTTCCTCTGACTGAGGGCTTCTAGGTGGGGCTTGGGGGTGGGGTGCAGGGGACCTGGTGGGGACACAGCCCCAACCTCTTCTTCCTCTCCTCTCCTCCAGACTGTGGTACAGACTTCCATGAGCCGGTCCCAGGTAGCCCTGCTGGGCCTGGGCCTGCTGCTCATGCTGCTACTGTACGTGGGGCTGCCAGGCCCCCCTGAGCAGACCTCCTGGCTCTGGGGAGGCCCCAATGTCACAATCCTGGCTGGTCTCACCCCTGGCAACTCCCCCATCTTTTACCGCGAGGTGCTGCCGCTCCACCGGGCACGCAGGTGGGTGCTGACCTCAAGGTGTAGTGGAAGGACCAGGTCCAAGGGGAGTCCCTGTGTGGGACCCCAGCTCAACTCAGGGTGCTCAGGGCCTGGGAGGGCAGTGGGAGAAGCCTAGAAAGAAAGAAGGGCAGCCCACTTCCAGACCCTGAGGACACACACTCCCCT
The DNA here is from genome assembly GCA_003697995.1 of Taxidea taxus jeffersonii. Classification (NCBI taxonomy): domain Eukaryota; kingdom Metazoa; phylum Chordata; class Mammalia; order Carnivora; family Mustelidae; genus Taxidea; species Taxidea taxus. The sequence goes on from RCUC01118443.1 coordinate 9,574, forward strand.
GTGTGCCCACAGGGTGGAGGTGATGTTACTCCATGGAAAGGCCTTTAACTCGCAAACGTGGGAGCAGCTGGGCACGCTGCAGCTCCTGGCGCAGAGGGGCTACCGGGCCGTGGCCCTTGACCTCCCAGGTGAGAGCCCCCACTCCGGGGTCTAGGGAGGCAACATCTGGCAGGCACAAGGGGGCAGCTTCCCAAGGGAGGATTTGGAGGGGTAGAAAAGCCTTACGGTATGGCTGGGTTGGGGGGGATTTGGACCCCAACATCTGGACCAGCAGTGGCAGGTCGCAACACAAGATGGCAATGCTAAAAGGTCTGTGTCTTTATTTTCTACCTTGAAAACTAGAATGTGGACTGTGGCATGTCCCAGAGCAAATAGAAACGTGACTCACTTCCCAAGAGCTTGCACAGAAGGATCTCACCGGACTTTTTATGATAAACTAGGTAGCTTTTCGGTTTTTTAGCTATGCACATGATTTATGCTATCATTCTTGTCTTTAAAAACCAAGAGAGAGTGACGCCCTCAGAGACCCATGCCAACATTTATCTCCCAGCAGTCTGGGGGTGCCCAGGGGGTCTCCCCTGGGCATTTCCATATATAGAAAGACAGACAATACTCAGGATCGTGCGGTGAGGGTAGAAACATGACTCATGTCCTGTCTGCTTAGCAAATCTCTCTGCAGCTTGGTTTTCTCCCCCTATGCCATATCTCATAGAGCAGGCCAGTCACTATGAACATCTGCCCATTCCTCCACTGGTAGATATGTAAGTTGATTTAGAGTTTCCAGCATCAGTGGAAATGCTTGAGGCATGAAGATGAAGCAACTTTGGACATGTTTCTTTGAGCGTGGAAGCAATAATTTCTATAGGGTAGCTACCAAGAATCATTGATGGGTCAAAGGATGCACATTTTTTAACATGTTGACAAATATTACTTTACCCTCCGAAAATGCGACATGGATTTATACTCCCATCAGTCATGGATGAAAGTGCCCATTTCCCCACATCTTCCCCAACACTGCATATTGTCAGTCTTTTTAGTTTTGCCACTCCAATGAGTGAAAGATGCTTTTCTAGTGGACCTATCCCGTTACCTAAAATAGCTTCCGGGAAGTTTGGGGGTAGTGCTGCCCTGTGCCTCTGCTCCTTCCCCCACTGTGGTGGGCAGGAAGTCCTGGGTTCCTTTCCAGCTTCTCTCAGCTGGTACCTCCTGCTGTTCCCAGGTTTTGGGAACTCCGCACCTTCCAAGGAGGCAAGCACAGAGGCAGGGCGGGCAGAGCTCCTGGAGCGAGTGCTACGAGACCTGGAGGTGCACAATGCCGTCTTGGTGAGCCCCTCTCTGAGTGGCCGCTACGCCCTGCCCTTCCTGATCCGAGGCCACCACCAGCTGCGTGGATTTGTGCCCATTGCACCCGCCTCCACCCAGAACTACACCCAGGAACAATTCTGGGCCGTGAAGGTACTGGAAGGAGGGTTTCCAAAGGTCCAGCTTCCTATCCCTGGCTCGAGTCATGGGGGGGAAGGACTCAGGTCTCACTTGGAGGACATGTGGCCTCATCTGAATAGAAAGAGGTGGGGTTTGGGAAAGATTTCCTAAGGAGGTGGCAAGAGGGTCAGTCGCTGTCAGGCCCCAGGATCACAGCCCCTTGCCTTGCCCTGCAGACCCCGACTCTCATCCTGTATGGGGAGCTGGACCGTATCCTGGCCCGGGAGTCCCTGCGGCAGCTCCGCCACCTGCCCAACCACTCTGTGGTGAAGCTGCGTGATGCAGGCCACGCCTGCTACCTCCACAAGCCGCAAGACTTCCACCTTGTCCTCCTGGCCTTCCTTGACCGCCTGCCTTGAGTTCACCCACTGGCCAGGCCCCAGGCCCGGCCTGAGCTGGGAGAGTCCGGACCAGTGGCCCACCAGGGAGGCAGCCCCTGGGATTGGAGGGTGGAAGCCAGAGGGCCGTGCCCAGTCGGGACCTCTTATTTCATCTCACAGGCACAATAAAAAAACACATTTTTTTTGTCATGCCTGGGGAGTGGCAGGTCCTGTTTCCTGGGGTTGCAGCAGGTGGGGTGGGAGTGAGAGGCAGGTCCAGGACTGCTTGAGGGCTAGGAGCTAGAGGGAGGCTTCAGCAGCCCGAGATGGTCTACTTGGCTGGCTGCCCTCACTATTCTGTGACTCAGTTTCCTCACCTGTAAACCGGGCATGATGGTAATACCTGGCTCAAAATTTGGTTTTAGAATTGACTCAGTCTAGGTATATGGAGCACTAGGTCTCACAGGACTTGAGGGGGTCAGGGCAAGCGGGTGTTACTGCTGCCGTGTGACCACTGGGGTTGGTGGGAAATCCACGGTCTGGCCGTTGTGCCAGTGAGTCAGGAATGCAGGACCTATGGCCAAAGGGAGCGGGATGTGTAGGGATAGAAGTGGCGAATGTGGTTTAACAATTAACAGAGCATTGGCGGTGAACTGCCAAGCCTGCTTGCCCCACAATTAACAGAGCATTGGCGGTGAACTGCCAAGCCTGCTTGCCCCTGGGTATGTACGGGTCAGCAAGCAGATCAGACTTAAACCCCAGGAGGATTGGGATGGACCCCCTCCCCTTCCTTTCCCTCCCAGCCTGCCTCCTCAGGGCACAAAGGTTGAAGTCTTCAGCCCTGCCTCTCCCCACGCTGACTCAGCCCCTATAGCAGGGGGTAGAACTGGCTGAGAGTACAAAGGACACCCAGGCACCTAAGTGGGCAGCTACAACTGTGTGCAGCCTGGGGGTGGCCAATGGGACACCTGTGCCTTTTTATCCTCCCTCTCTGGTGGCTGCAGGAGAGCCAGGGAGCCTGGCACAGGGTCAGCCAAGAGTATGCCACATGTTCGCTCTTGTGCCGCTCAGCCCCTCTCACATTGTCATACAGCCGTCTGGTTACATCTTCTCACCATGACATCCTCTGTCACACAGATGCTGCCACACCAGCCACATCTCACACTCGCATTGTCACACACACGCACGCTGATTCACACTGTTGGATTAGCTCCCACAGTGGCACACTCGCATGATCTCACACGAAGTCACACATGTGCCTCTCCTCTGCCCCTTTATCCTCCGTTCCTGGCACGTGTCCGGCGGCCGCTCTGACACCGCTCTGTGCCCCCGCGCCAGCGACAGAATCCTGCGGGTACATGGAGCAGCCAGCCTTCTGGAACTTACAGGGGACAGTTATTGACCAAAAACTTGTCCACACAGGGGGCTGAGGCAATCAGCGGGGACCTCCCTGAGGAGCTGAGACACGGAAAGGGGAGAAGTCAAGAGACTGGCAGGAGGGGATGGGGGAGTAGGCAGGGCCAGCTCCTGCAGGACTTTGTAGCGCTGTACCCCCCAAGAGGGGCGCCTGAGCGGGCCGACGCAACCTCCCGCGTCAGCATCCGCTCTCCTCTCTTCGCGCCCAATCTGGAGATTGCGGGAGGTAGAGCCCTCCCGGGGCGGAAGCACCGCGGCTCGCACACTAAGCCTGCGGGGCGGGGCTGGGGGCGGGGCGGGCCCGGGCCTGCCGCCGGCCGCCGGGGCGGAGCAGGCTGCCCCCGGGAAGGATCCCAGGATCCCGTAATCCGAGAGGAGGCTGGAACTGGGGCGGGCGAAGACGCCTTCGTCGTCGCGGCCGCGGGGACGTAGGTGGCCCTTGCTCGCAGTCTTCGGCCCGGCCCCGGGATCCGGTCTGGCCACGTGGTGGGCGGAGGGGGTGGTTCCGAGCCCTCGACCTCGCAGGACACTGAGCCCTGGGCCACAGTCCGGGGCTGGCTCTGAGAAGCAGGCGCTGGCCCAAGACCAGCAGACAGCGAGGTGGGACCCCGGAGAGGGGTAAAGGGTGTGGGGTTACATGGCATAAAATCCGGGCAGTTGGGGGAATTCTTTTGAGGAGGGTAGGGAGAGCCCATGTCTGGGTTCAGACCGGGCTCACCTACTCTCTAGCTGTCTCTGAACCTCCCAGCCTCAGCTCTCTCCTCTGTAAAGTAGGCATACAGAGGCACGAACTTCCCGGGGCTCTTTGGCGGATTCAATATGGAAATGTGTTGAAAGCGGCCAGCACAGCTCCTGAAACGGAATGGGGGTTCCGAAAACAGGGGTCTTCTCCCTGTGGGATGTACGGGGAAACGCCCTGGGGCAGGGGCGTGAGTAGGTGGAGTCCAAGAGGCCTGCAGCGGCTGGGAGGGGTAGGTAGCCTAGGTAGCTGCTCGCTTTGCCCCTAGCTCACCGCGCGCCATGGCCAGCGAGGGTAGCGAGGGCGAGCACCCGTCCGTGACGCTCTTCCGCCAGTACCTGCGCATCCGCACGGTCCAGCCCCAGCCGGACTACGGTGAGAACGCGGCTGTTCCAGGGCCTGCGGTGGGGTCCCGGGGCGGGGACTGCCTTACACCAGACTCAAACCACTGTCACCTAGCTGAGTCCCACTCTGTTGCCTCAACTGGCACCTCCACGCCCCTAGCCATTCCCCAGGTCAGCGGACTGGTGGCTGGTTCCGGAACAACTTCGCCTCACTGCCCCGGGTTTGAGGAGGGGGAGGGGAGACCGGACAGCTCCAAGGCAAGAAGCTCCAGAAGCCTACTGGGGCAGGACAAAGACCACAGCCCTTAGGAAATCAAGCTTGGTGACAGGGAATTGTGGACATGGGTCCAACCCCCTGCCCCGTATTTACCAGCTGGGACACATGGGGTGAATCTCATGTCTCTGCCCCGGTTTCCCCATCCTTAAGGAAGAGAGCAATCACTCCTCTTTCTAACTATGGACTTCCCACCTGACATTCCACAAAGGGTCACTGACTGGCCAAAGATATCTTCTCCCTTGGAAACAGAAATGCAGGTGTCCCTAAGGGGTGTGGAATTGCACTGCGGAGGCAGCAGCCCGTTTCAGGATTGGCTCCCCTCTCTGGATGTACCCCAGCTTTGCCTGGGCTGGTGGGAGGCGTGGGTAGGCAGAAGCAGCCCCAAGACTCTCTGTGTCCCCAGGGGCTGCCGTGGCCTTCCTTGAGGAGAGAGCCTGTCAGCTGGGCCTAGGCTGTCAGAAAGTGGAGGTGAGCCTGGGGCCCGTCATGGGGAGGGGAGGTGGCCCCGGGGCCCCTGCTCACCTCCTGGTCCTCTCCAGGTGTCATCTGGCCATGTGGTGACTATTCTGACGTGGCCAGGCACCAACCCCAGACTCTCCTCCATCTTACTCAATTCTCACACGGACGTGGTGCCTGTTTTCAAGGTGTGTGGAGCGCGGGGAGCAGTGCAGGCCTTGGGGTACACAGATGACTCAGACCCCCCATTGGACGCCAAGGAGCCGCAGGGGCTTGTTTTGAAACTGACTCCCGATCTCATAGGACACTACTATGTTCAGGCAGCCTTTGCCCAGGGGTCCATTCTGTGCCCGGGATAGCAGCGGGAGCAGAGATGAGGGACTGTAGTCTGCTGCACTCTTCAGCCCTCTTCTGTCCCCTTCACCACCCCAACCCTAGGGTAGGCTTCTAGATCAGGGGCACAGTTGAGCAGAGTAGATTAATGACTAAATTTTGGGCCTGGGTCCCTCTTCTCATCTCTGCCCCAGGAACACTGGAGTCATGACCCCTTTGAGGCCTTCAAGGATGCTGAGGGCTACATCTACGCCAGAGGCGCCCAGGACATGAAGTGTGTCAGCATCCAGTGAGTGTCCTCCATTTCCTGTCCCCCACAGTGCCCCTTCTGACTCACTGAATTGACCCAGGGCCTGGTGTGGGTGGGATTGGAGAACCTCAAGGCCAAGGAACACCTTGACCCCTTATCTTGAACAAGAATTATCACCTTGACATCAATAGGGAGACTGAAGGACAGAGTCCCCTGCCAAACTGTGGCAGAGCAGGCTGCAGGGGCCTGGGGCTCCAGCCTGCCTGCCCAAGCATCTGGTGGCTCTCCCAGCACCTGGCTTACACCCTGTCACTGCCCCTCAGGTACCTGGAGGCTGTGAGGAGGCTGAAGGCTGAGGGCCACCATTTCCCCAGAACCATCCACATGACCTTTGTGCCAGGTAGGAGTGGCTTGGGGAGAGCAACTCTTTAGAAGCAGGAGGCTTTGGTGATAGGGACAGATCCTTCATCTCGTGTCCCTGCTGCTTTTACAGATGAGGAAGTTGGGGGTCACCAGGGCATGGAGCTGTTTGTACGGCGGCCCGAGTTCCAGGCCCTGAGGGCTGGCTTTGCCCTGGATGAAGGTGAACAGGCTGGCAGGTCCCTGAGCGGCCAGTAGGGGACAGAGAGGATGCTAGGGGATGGGACACTCCACCCTCTGAATCCCCTCTCCCTCCCCAGGCCTGGCCAACCCCACTGATGCCTTCACTGTCTTTTACAGTGAGCGGAGCCCCTGGTGTGAGTATGGGCTTGGAGGGGGGGCGTCATTGTGCACTGGGATGCCAGGCCAGAAGGGGCAGGGGCCTCCCAAGAGTTATGCAACAAGTTGGGACCTGAGTAGGCCTTGAACCCAGAGCCCCTCTCTGCCTGGGCTTCTCCTTCCTGAGCTTCTGAGGGAAGTCCCCCATGGACAGAAACCAGCTCTACACCTTGCGTTCTAAGGAGAACAACCCTGCCAGATGAGCTTGGGATGAGGGGAAGGCTGGGGCCCACCCCCAGGCTAGTCACTTTTCCAGCCCCTCCCATGCTGGACACTCCCTTCTCCCTCATCTCCCAGGGGTGCGGGTCTCGAGCACCGGGAAGCCAGGCCACAGCTCACGCTTCATCGAGGACACGGCAGCAGAGAAGCTGGTGTGTGGTACATAGGGAGGGAGTTTGGGAATTCCCGAGTCTCTCTCCTGGGGCCATGCTCACATCCGACCTCACACTCTCCTAGCACAAAGTCATGAGCTCAGTCCTGGCTTTCCGGGAGAAGGAGAGGCAGAGGTGAGGCAACCTGGGAAAGAGGATGGGGGTCTGGGTGGCAGCCCTGCCAGAGAGAAGGGAGGCTCTTCATTTGCTGTTCCCCCTGCTGCCCCTGTCCCACCCCCCACCGCAGGCTGCAGTCAGACCCCCACCTAAAGGCAGGGGCTGTGACCTCCGTGAACCTGACCAGGCTAGAGGGCGGCGTGGCCTATAATGTGGTACCTGCAACTATGAGTGCCAGCTTTGACTTCCGTGTGGCACCAGATGTGGACCTGAAGGTGCCTCCTCCGCCTGGGTTTGGAGGGGGGAGCCGGGTCCTCAGTCCTGGGCTGGAGGTTCAGGGAAAGCTCATTTCCCTTCTCACAGGCTTTCGAGGAACAGCTGCAGAGCTGGTGCCGGGCAGCTGGTGAGGGGGTCACCTTCGAGTTTGCTCAGGTATCAGCTGGGACCCACGGTTGGGAGCTGGGGAACCTGGGCTTGCTGGGCATGTGTCCTGGTGGCAGTGGGTGCTCAGCTACATCTGGGTGTCTGCAGCTGTGAGGGACACATTTTATTCAAAAAGCATTTGTGGTGCAGGTCACTGTTGAGTGTTGGGGATACCACAGGGGTGAAATTAGACACAGTTCATGGCCTCATCGTTCTTACAGCATGAAGAGACGAATAGACCTCAATTAAATATTTATATACTACTACTTTTATGGGTCTGAACACACTTGGTTTAGGAAGGGGTGGGACCCCGCATTCTGAGAACCTGTAACAAGCAGTTGGCCAGTCTGAGAGGTCTGGGAGAGCCATTTTGAGGAAGAGACCTAGGATAGGAAAGCTGGACAGGACGTAAGTAGATGGAGGGCAGGTCCCAGACCTGTGGCCTTTAAGGGACTGAAAGAGGGCCTGTGGCTGGACTGGCCAGCTGGCTATCTGGGTAGGTGGGTGGAAGCTGGGGTAGGAGGTGGGGGTGGGTGGGGGTGTGCCTAGGCCAGGCTCAGAGTAGCCTGTGAAGAATAGGGCAAGATGTCCGGGTCCTGTCTTGATCCTGCTATCCTGTACCCCTGCCAGAAGTGGACGGAGCCCCGAGTAACATCTATTGATGACTCAGACCCCTGGTGGGCAGCGTTTAGCGGGGCCTGCAAGGACATGTGAGCACACTGGGCAGCCTTTCTCTTCCCCTTTCCTCTCTCCTTCTCCTACCTCCCTTCCACCTTCCTTTGCCCCTTCAGTGTCTCCCTTGCCCTCTCCCCACTCTGCCTCCTCATTCACCAGGCTCTTCCCTCCGCAGGAAGCTCACTCTGGAGCCAGAGATCTTCCCCGCTGCCACCGATAGCCGCTACCTCCGGGCGGTGAGCTGTTTGCAGTGGGTGGGCAGGGGGTGGTCCTGGATGCTGGCCCTCCTCCTCATGGCTTCTCCTTGTCCCGCTGCAGGTGGGGGTCCCGGCGCTGGGTTTCTCACCCATGAACCGCACACCTGTGCTGCTGCACGACCATGATGAACGGTTGCACGAGGCTGTGTTCCTCCGTGGGGTTGACATATACACGCAGCTGCTGCCTGCTCTGGCTAGTGTGCCTGCCCTGCCCAGTGACGGCTGAGTCCCAGGCTCCCCAATCTCTACCCCGGGAGCGTCCACCAGACCAGTGTCAAGGACCCCTCTGCCCCCCACTCAACAATAAAGTCTGCATGTGGACAGGGCCAGTTCTGCAGTACTAAGAAAAAGGACGTTCATGGAGCAGGGATTCTGTTATTTCTCTGGGGCCATGCGATTCCCATCTTTATTTCACAGACGGTAAAACTGAGCCTGGCTCCGGGTACTTCCCTACCACCCCATACTGCTCTGTGCCCTACAGCACACTCATCCACTACCACCCAGCCATGTCTATGCCCAGCATCAAGGGACCATAGTTCCTGTTTATCTGTTTATCTGACTTATAAGGTCGGGGACACCATTCTAAGGAGGAAACCAAAGCATAGATCTCAGGGAAACACTTCTGGCTTTCTGGGAACAACTCAGGATCCTGAGACAGGACTAGAGCTGAAGGCCAGCTGAGCCTTGCCAGATGTGCAGCAGGTAGAGGAAGAGCTGGCAAGCCACGACTGCTAACATTCATCAGACCCTCAGGATGACAGCAAGGGGGTGTAGCCCCTGCTTTGGTGTTGGGAGCATAAGTCACAGAGCAGGAGCTCTGGTAGACAAGGTCAGTTCATCTGAGGGTCCCTACACCTCAGGTAGGGATCAGCGTGTGCTGAGTGGCCGAGCGAGGCTTTGGTCTGTCACCCTGCTCAGTGGGGCTCCAGGCAGGACCAAGAGTCACTATGGCTCCTCTAGCTGATCTGATCCAGTCCTGTTTGGACCCCTCAGGCATGGGGTGAGATTGGGAGTGCTGGGGTTCGAAGTTCTAGTTATGGCCAGAGGGAAGTCCACAGCTGGGTTCTGTGGCCTCCAGCTGTGCTGCTTGTGCCAGGACAAGACTTTGGCCAGCTCCATCTGCTTTGAGCCCTCCCAGCAGCCCCTGGGGGCAGGTTTCACTGAGCCCCTATAGAAGCTCTGCTAGAATAGGTTGCCCAATACCACATAGTTTATAGGTAATGGGAATCAAGATTTGAGACTCAAAAACTAGGGACTTGTGCTTTTTATACAAGGGAGATGTCATGTGGGAGCTAGAGGCTGATAGCAAGCTGGTTGTGACCTTAAGTAAGCCTAGTTGAAGCCCCTGACCTGGGGTTTGCCCTCCCTCTTCAGACTGCAGCAGGATGACAGGGGAAAGGAGTCTTCATGCCATCATGGGGACTAGAACACAGGCCTCACTGGAAGCCACCTGACCTGATGACCTCAGGCTGGGCCAAACTACCTTCAGGACAGAAAATCTGCTCCTGGTTCAAGACCCCACCTATCTGACACCCCTTGGTGTTGGGCAGTTGGCCACCCAGAGCATGCCAGAATAATAGTCATGAGCTAGCAGCCCAGCCCTGACTGGGCAAACTTTCTGGGGTCCTACATGGGCTGCCTGGGTCCCAGTGCTACTTCTGTCCCAGAGCTCCACAATCTTGAGTGTTTCCTTCCATATGAAACAAAAGAGGATACCTACGTTAGAACAAGAGGGACCATTTATCATGGGATGTATCTGTTACCTCCATTTTTAAGATTTGGGAGTGTGTGCACGTGCAGCAGGTAGGGAGGGGCAGGGGAAAGAGCAGACCCCTTCCTGAACAGGAAACCCAACTTGGGGCTTGATCCCAGAACCCTAAGATCATGACCTGAGCCTGAAATCAAGAGTCAAAACCAGGAGTCTGGATACTTAACCACCTGAGCCACCCAGGTGCCCCAGGAAGTGCAACCCTTTCAGAACCCCCCATGTGCCCATGGCTGGTTCACACATTACAGGACAACCATACTCAAAGACTGCTTCTGAGGACTGCATGACCAGGAAGCGATATGCTTGGCCCCTTCTAAGGAAGCCTCCACAAATGCCTAGAAACTCTATACCACTTGCTTTGCTAGCTGCTCTACTCTGCAAATGGAAGCAGCTGATCCATCTGGCCCAGTTGTGCTAGTTAAGGCAGTGCCACCACAGCCCTGTGTCCCAGAGCCCCCAGCACAACCCAGAGTGGTGGATGCTGGAACTAGGGAACAGCCTAACTCTGGACTGCCTCAAGCCAGAGTACAAAACTCAGCAGGGTCCTTCTCTTTATCCCCAGGGTAAACTTTAAGGCTTACCAGGGTATTTGGGATTTCTCTTTCTCCACCAGACTGCCCAAGCCAGCAGACTATGTGCCCAGCCTCCTTAAAGCCCTCAACCATGTCTTTCACTAGGTCCTTTTCTTGTACTCCAGGGCCCCATTTCCCCCAACTCTCACCCATACTCCAGTCCCTGGACCACAGACACAGGCCAAATGACAGATCCTGCCGCAGGTTTATTTGTACAAATAGCACAGGAGGACACCAGCCCCATGTGGATGGAAGCCCAGGGGTCATACCAGTCCTTCTGTCCTCACACTGCCAGAAAGAAGCCTCTACACTGGAGCCTTTGTGGGGGCCTGGGCACCTTTGGGAGTCTGAGCTGCAGCAGGAGCAGGAGCAGGAGCTGGAGCCGGAGTCGTACCCGCAGCCTGGGCCTTGGTTTGAGCCTTGGCCTTGGACTTTGGCCGGCAGAGCCTGAGACCCTTGGCAATGCGGGCACGAGCACGTTTCCCAAGCTTGGGGTGAGCGATGTAGGCAAGTCGATTGAGCTTGCGGCTGCCACCCTTTGGGATCTTGGGCTTGACCTCCTTGGGCTTGACGAGGGCCTTGATAGCCTCGGCACGTGCACTCATGGCCTTGGCGTTATTGGCCTGCATCTTCTTCAGGCCCTTCTTGTTGTGCTTCTTGGCAAAGCGCATGTTCCTCAGGAACTTGGGGTCTACCTGGAAGGCAAGGTAGAGGCCTAAGTGCATGTGGGGCCCCAAGCCACTGCTGGTGGCCCTCTCTACAGTTGTACCCAGGAGGCTACTGGGCTCCAGCCAAGGCCTACTGGGGGCATAGACAACATTAAGTCAAACTTAAATGCTGAGATATACGTCCCTTACAAACTACCTGTAGAGAAACACGTACTGAATGCCCAAGGCCAACACTCCATTCTGCTAATGCTACATGCAGACCATATTTTCAGGGCTACAAGCCCAGAGCCCAATGAAGCTCAAATGCAAAGGCAGAGGAAAAGAAACAAACAAACAAACAAAGGCTGCTCCCTCTGCCAGCCCTGCAGGGCTGAGTTTTTTCTGACAGGCCTCAGGGTCACCCCCACCTCTTTAAAAGGAGTCAGTTAGGCACCAAGCCTGGTCTAAGAGTTACACAGCAAATGAGACCGGAAAAGAGACCAAGACAGGGAAACCAAGGTCCAGAGATTTAATGGTTCATTCCACAGACCAGAGACCAAGGGCACAGGGGAGAGACAGGACCCCGTTCTGTTTAGACCCTCCAGCCTCAGCCTTCCCAGCCAATCCTTAGAACTCCTCGGCACAGCCCCCAAGCCCAGCACTGGGTCAGATCAAGGCCACAGGCTGGTAGAATGCAAGGCTCTCACAGTTACACAGAGAAAAGGTCATTTCTTCCCTTGAAGTGCTCTGGATAAGCAAGGAGGACAGTCAAACTACCCTCAGGAGACAGGTTACACTCGACTGGGCTGGCAACAAAAGTCAAGTCAAGGTTTGTTACAGCTTTGGCAGAACATGAAGTGCAGGCAAAAGCTGGCTGGAGAGAAAAACTGTGGGCTTTGGTAGTCCAAGGAAGACCAAGGACAGTTATTAACGTTGCTGCTCAGGCAGACGCTGAGTTGGAAATAGATACAGGAGAGGCTGTGGCTGTGCAACCGGGGCCAAGCGGACACCCTTCTCACTCACCCCCTTAAGAGATTCGTATCTTTGGGACCGGGGCTTCTTGATGCCATTTCTGTGCCATTTTCGTGCTGTAGGGAAGTGAAGGAATTAGACCAAACAAGATTTGCTCTGAGACCACACATCACAGCTGGCCAGCCTGGGAAAACCATTACTTCCCAGAGCAGGTCTTCTCGAGGTCTGCAACAGCTCTTATCCCTGTTGCAAAGCCCTGTGGGCATCTCAAGAGGACCCCCCTGGCTTCTTAAACTGTAACCCAAACGTCATCCTGGCGAAAACAAAACCAGCCCCAGGCCCACAGCGTCCCCTTGCCCTGCCCCAGCACCACTCATTCTTGCTAGGGTCTGAAGGGAGACGGAGGCGGGGCGGCGGAACTTACACTGGTTGTGCGTGGTGTGGTTCTTGGACTTGGCCATGTCTGCACCTGGGGAGGAGAGTGGAGATCAGGGCTGGGAGATTCACAGGGCTGGCTGGGCGCTGACCTGGAAGGGCGTGAGGCCAGAAGCCAGAACGAAGCTGCAGTACAGGGGCCTTGACTCTGCCGCTTCCCACCGGCCTCCACTTACTCAGCACGACCCGACGCCGGTCCCGGCCTCCAGAGCGCGGCTAAGACGGCCCTGAAACGAACCCTCCCTCACCACACTGCGTTCTACCGCAAATCCGAGTTCTCCCTCCTCTCCCATCCACTCCTCGAGAATCCACAAGGTCCACCCGCGCCCCGCCCCTCCGCTCCCCACAGCCATGCAGCCGGCCTCCCTGTCCTTCCCGGTTTTGCGTCCGGCCACCGGCTTGGAGCCGCGGATGGCTCCAGATACCGCGCGGCCAAGACTCACCAAAGCCCGCGGCTCCCGAAGCGCCTCGGACCGGAAGAGAAAGGGAAGGAGGAAGGCCGCGGTGCTGCACGGGAATAGGGTCGTCAAGGCCGGAAGGTACTTCTGGAAAAGCTTCCCCCGGCGCTCGGAAGAAAAGTTCCGAAGCCCGGAACGGTACAAGCCAGACGCAAAGGCGGTGCTATACGCCTGACCGTGCGCTTTTCAGGTTTTATCTACATTCATTCCTCCTGGACCAAGCTCTTGGGACCCAGTTCTGGTGAAAGGTCACGGAGGCGAAGGAAGTTCTTGAGGGATGCTAGGCAAGGAGTGACAGACTTGTGTTCTCTCCGCCCAGGCTACTGAGCGGAGGATGGACTGTAGGGGGCAGAGGTGAGGCGGTGGAGCAGTGAAGAGGGTGGTGTCCGGCTCCACGGAGAGTGAGGGAACCTGAAACCCAGCCGGGGCAGCGGGTGTGGAGGAGAGTGGATACGTACACGGGACTTGGGATGCAGACGATCATGGAGAGAATAGAGGCCAGAGTGGCCCCTAAGTTTTGGGGCTTGGACATCTGGGTGAATGCTGATACTGTTCATAGAAATGGGGAAGGTTGGGAGGGACAGGGCTTTTATTGCTTTGTTTCAAGGGGGCCAGTGATCCAGATGTTTCCGTTTAGATGCATTAAATCTGAGACGCCTATTGGACATCGAAAATGAGTTAGGCTTTGCCTCCTGACAACTCTTCCCTCCTCCCCCCACGGTTCAGTCTCCTCACAGCAGTAGGGGCTGAGGGCGTTGTTAAAGACACAAAGCAGATCTTGTCATTGAAAGTCTTCAAAGGCCTCTCTTTGCTTTGGAAATAAACTCTTTACCTCCCCGAAGCCTGGCAACCCTCTCCTTATCATTCCCTTCTCTCTAGCCAAACCCATGGGCTTTTTTTCTTTCCTGCCAAACAAGAATGCCTGTTCTTCTTTATTTTTTTTTAAGATTTTTATTTATTTATTTGAATGAGAGAGAGAGAGAGATCATGAGCAGCGGGGAAGGGGTAGTACAGGGAGCCTAATGCATTGTGGTGCTGGGGCTCCATCCCCCGACCCTGAGATCATGACCTGAGCCGGAGGCCGACATTTAACTGACTGAGGCACCCATGAATCCTTGTTCTGACTTCAGGGCCTTTACACTTGCTGTTCCCTCCCCCTGGACTACCTTCTCACTGCTTTTTGGATGGCCTGCTTTTTTGGAGAGGCCTCCCTAGGATGCCCTATCTAAAATAAATACACCCAGGGGCACCAGGGTGGCTCAGAGGGTTAAGCCTCTGCCTTTAGCTCAGGTCATGGTCTCAGGGTCCCGGGATTGAGCCCCATATCGGGCTCTCTGCTCAGTGGGGAGCCTGCTTCCTCCTCTCTCTCTGCCTGCTTCTCTGCCTATTTGTGATCTGTCTCTGTTTCATAAAAAATAAATTAAATCTTTAAAAAAAGGTCCCATAAAAATAATAATAAATAATGAAAAAATAAAATAGATACACTCTACTCCATCTCCCCAGGTGTTTTTTGTGCTCTCATTCTCTTTGCTTCCTTCACAGAATCTTCCAGACTCTAATCTATATATTTACTTGTGTATGTGTCCACTGGCACAAGTGCCATGAGTTCAGGACTGGTTGGGTCACTTTTCCTTTCCCCCTGCTTGGCATAGCATTGATGCAGAATAGGAACTTAGTAACCACCGGCTGGATGGACATTCTTCGGCAAGGTGGATTCGTGGAGTGACAGGAGCATACTGCAGAGAGCCGGAATGTGAAGGGGGGAAGGAGGATGTGGAGACAGGACATGGCAGTGAATCCTTACCAAAGCATTCCTGAGAAGGGGGAGAGATATCTGGCAAGTGTGAGGAGAATGAAAAGCAGGCTCAGATGCTGGCAGGGGACATAGTGCCAAGAAACAGTTGAGGCCAGAGGGAAGGTGTCTGGAGGAGCAGTCCCAAGGACTGCTGAGAATGGGTGGGAGAGCCAGTGGGCAGAGGTGGGGACTGTGGGAAGTAGGGGTGGCCCAATGCCGGCGAGTCAGGACCTCAGCCCAGGGAGTGGGAGAGGTGGACGCAAAGGGTGAGACCGAGAAAGGAAGGTTTGACTGCTGCACCCTTGAGAGAGAGGAGCGGGCAGGGTAGGGGCCAGCGGAAGGCGCTAGAATGACTTTAGAGGGACTAGGTTGCTCCATCGTGTGGACTTCCCCCTGAGCCGTAGCTCCCACAGTGAGCTCCTAAAAAGTGAGCAGTGACACCTGCTTGGAACTCAGTTTTGCCAGGCTGTTATGACAGTGGCAGAGCAGGCAGTGAGCAGAGAGCCATAGTCTGACGGGGGAGGCAGATTCAGGGACAGGTGATGGCCATACATGAACATTGGAGCTGCTAGAGGAATTGGCCCAGGGTGGGATCCCGGCTGCCAGACAAACGGGGAGCAGTGACGAGAGCCAGGAGCTTTGACGGTGATCTGAGGGGACTTGTTCAGGGGCCAAAGGGGAATATGACCTTGGAGCCATTGGCTGCTGTGCTTTTCAAGGTAAGGAAAGATGGTAGGGCCGGCCCTATATGTAAGGATAGTTTCCTCTCTCTTCCCTTCCTTCCTTCCTCCCTCCCTTCCTTCCTTCCTTCCTTCCTTCCTTCCATAAGGGAGACACCTGGGTGGCTCAGTCAGTTAAGCATCTGCCTTCAGCTCAGGTCATGATGTTGGATCGTGGGATCAAGCCCTGCATTGGGCTCCCTGCTCAGCAGGGCAGTCTGCTTCTCCCTTTGCTCCCCGGCCCCCAAAACCGTTTATGCTCTTTCACCCTCAAGCTTTCTCAAATAAATAAATAAAATATTTTAGAAAAAAAAAGGTCTTTTGTAACCTGATTTTATTCATTCAATCATAATTCGTGGACATCTTTCCCTGTTCATGAAAATCCCTTGTAATCCTGTTTTATTTTACCTTATATTTTTAAAAGATTTTATTTATTTATTGGACAGACAGAGATCACAAGTAGGCAGAGAGGCAGGCAGAGAGAGAGGAGGAATCAGGCTCCCTGCCGAGCAGAGAGCCCAATCCAGGACCCTAGGATCATGACCTGAGCCAAAGGCAGAGGCTTTAACCCACTGAGCCACCCAGGCGCCCCCAGTTGCACAGTTTTAAAATACATAAAGCAAAAGATCAACAGAGTTATAAGGAGAAACAAATTAATAAGAGAGAGATGTTTTATTTTTTTTAAGATTTTATTTATTTATTTGACAGACAGAAATCACAAGTAGGCAGAGAGGCAGGCAGAGAGAGAGAGAGGAGGAAGCAGGCTCCCTGCTAAGCAGAGAGCCTGATGCGGGGCTCAATCCCAGGACCCGGAGATCATGACCTGAGCCAAAGGCAGAGGCTTTAACCCACTGAGCCACCCAAGTGCCCCATCCTGTTTTATTTTACACATTTAAAAACATTATTCTGGGAGCACCTAGGTGGCTCAGTCGTTAAGCATCGGCCTTTGGCTCAGGTCATGATCCCAGGGTCCTGGGATTGAGCCCCACACTGGGCTCTCTGCTCAGCGGGAAGCCTACTTCTCCCTCTCCCACTCCCCCTGCTTGTATTCCCTCTCTCGCTGTGTGTGTCTCTCTCTCTGTGTCAAATAAATAAATAAAATCTTTTAAAAAATAAAAATAAAAACATTATCCTGGGGGCACCTGGCTGGCTCAGTTGGAAGAGCATGAGACTCTTGATCTTGGGGCCGAGAGCTCAAGCCCCAAGTTGGGTGGAGAGATTACTTTAAACAAACAAGCAAACAAACTCACCCCACATACATTTTCTGAAAGAGATCAGTAAACATCAGTAAAGATGTCAAAGGAGTCTCTGACACAAAAAAGCTGAGAAACTTAACCCTTCCTCCAGGGTCCATACACTTCTATCCTCTGCAAGTGAGCAGCTCTTGTCTCCATCCACGTGGAGGCCTGGGTCCACCTGCCATCCTCTGTAGCCTTGGGCAGAGCCACTCGCTGGACATGGCCAACTATCTGTCCACCAGGCCCCTTGCCAGTGCCTTGGGCACAAGATGGAGAGGTGAGGCCCGGAGACCAGACAAGCCTTCCACTGGGCAGGATGTGACCCACCTGCACCATGTGACTGGCAGTGGCAGTGTCTCACCCAGGCCTTGTCCAGAGCTACAGCCCAACTGCAGTAAGGAGGATCCAGTGGGGCCCACCCAGCAAAGTAAGAGGGTCAGAGATATCCGGGGTTGTTTTCGCTGTGCCTAGCATGGTCCCAGGTACATGGAGGACCCTGATAAATATCTGAGGAATTAAAAGTACACATTTCACAAATCCACATGGATGGCAGAATCAGGAGGCAGGAAGCCAGCGAGCCTGGAGGGATTTCACAGGGATAACAGTCCTCTCTTCTACCAGGTCAGGTCTCTGCTCTCTCAGCCTCAGTCTGAGTATAACCTGGGGACAAACACAATAATTGCCTCGCGGGGTGACACTGGATACTTTGAGCAAAGCGCTGGACACTGCGCTGAGTACTCATTAGGTGCTTAATCATTGTCCGCCCCACCCAAGCTTTTTCCCCACAAGGCCTCTGGAGGGGGGACAAGGATTAGGGAAAGAGTGTCAGTGGCAACTGAGTGCTAAAATTGAGGACAGGATCTAAGGGAGGGACAGGATGGGGGAAGTGACAGTCCTCAGGTGTCCTGGGTCCCCCCAATCCTGCAGTTCCAGAGAGATAGGGACCTCCAGTATGCCCCAAAAAGAGGGACTGTGAGTGGATTATCAGAACCAGGATATTTTCTCTGTGGAAGACTAGGGGACAGAGAAGAGGAGCCCCCTAACTACTGGGTTGGGCTTTGGATATGCTTAGAAATGCCCAAGTGTGAGGACCCCCTGGCACTGGGTGGCCCCAGAAGGCCAAACTGTAACATGGAGGCAAATATGAGATCCACGGAAGAGGATCAATTCTGCAATCAGAATTTCCCCCAAATCACGGAGCAGTGAGTTCCCTGGTACAAGAGGTGTTCCAGCAGTGCTTTACTTACTGAGGATGGAGGAGGAAGTATCGGATAGAAGGATGAGGAATAAAACTCTTGAGTTCGCTTACCTCTGGGAGTCTGGGATTCAAAGCTCCTGGAGAAGGAAAGGCGATGGGCAGGGTTGGACTCCAGGCCACAGCTCAGGACCTGGCAGGAAGAGAGGACAGTTCAGATGGAGGCTTGGAGGTGCAGCCCATCCCTCAGGTCACTGGGTATGCCTTCAACAACCCCAGGCCACTGATTTTCAGCACAGCCCCCCCGCCCCCCCCACCCCTGCGCGACCCGGAGTGTTCTGGCATCTGCAGTCGGGAATGTGAGCCTATTGTCCACATGGGGGCAGCACGGGCCCACGGATGGAATATGCGGCGGCTGACAGGCTGGAGCTCCCCTCTCCTGGGAACCCTCTTGAGCCTCCCCGCGCTCTCTCTCTCTCAAATACACCTGCTTCTCCACCCCACCCCACCCCCAACCTATGGATCAAGGCTCTGTCTGTCCATTCTTGGCAGGTGGGGTCCTGGTGACTCCAAGCACCTGGTGGTGATGGGGGTGAGGGTGGGGTATCTTTCCCAAAGACAGCTCAGAGCAGAGAAAGGGAAGCCTGTGGGACCCGCCCCTGCAGGTCCACCTCAGAGTGACTGGAGGATGTGGTTTGGGCATCAGGTGGGCTTGGCTTCAAATCTGCTGCCACTCACCAGCAGAATGCCTTCACATCACTGAGCCTCAGTCTCCCCATCTGTAACAGTGAGTGAGAGCCGCAGCCAGGGCCGAGCACGTGGGAAGCCTCCCAGAGCCTGTCTGTGCATTCGCGAGACCTCACAGCAGTCTTGTGGGGAGACGGGGTTCTCATTACGGTAGTTCACAGATGGGAGAGACAAGAGTCCTTGGGCATGACTTGCTAGAGGTCCCACAGCCCAGTGGAGAGCTGCTGTGGTCCAGATGCCCACCAGAACCTGGAGGAGGATGGGATGGTGTGTGCCCGGTGGGGCCATAGAGGGAACCCCATAACACTAACCCCCCAGACCTGGGAGAAGCCCATGGCCTCTATGGTCAACGGATGCCCCTGCCTCCTCTCAGACCCACTCACCCAGGACAGGCCTAGAAAGGAGGGCGTGTGGTAGTGGTGGCCGTGACCCTGGGAGGAGGCAGGGGTCAGTCGACCACAGGCAGACGGGGACTGGCAGGATGTGAATGGAGGGGAGGATCAGTGCCTCAGAGAACTGACTGGCAGTGTAGGGGGTGGGGGAGTGGAGTAGTGCATGGGAGGCGGCTGGACAGGCCAGGACTGCACCCCTGAGTGCCTCCCCACCCCACATTCACCCTGCCCTGCTCCTGCCTCTGAGGTGGAAAACACAAAACAGCCAAGGAGATTCCTTTTGAACAAAGAGGGTCTGAAAAGGAAGAATGAAGCGGGGGAGCTGGGAGGGACCCTTTCCTTTCCCTCCCCAGCAGCCTCCAGGGAGCCAGAAGCATCGTTGCCATGGCAACCACAGCCCCTCCACCTCCCCTTACCCTGTCCTGCCAGATGCCCACCATCCAGGCCCAGGCTAAAGAGAGGCCGGGGGTGGGGAGCATCTTCCTGTCAGGCTGAAGGACAGAGAGACCATGAGAGTCGCAGGAGGGTTGTACCCCATGGGGGTAGGGTGGGGGAGGTCTCTGGAGGGCTGGCTCTAGGCTTACCCTTGTCTGCTCCCCTTTTAGGGCTTTAGGAAAACCCCCTCAGAGGCCCCAGCACATCATGGATGGAATGAGGGAGAAGGAAACCCAGCCTTGTTTAGGGAGGCACAAGGGACACCAGAAAGGGCAGAGCTAGGGATCTGAGGAGAGGCTCACTCAGGAAGCCTGGGGATCCTAAAGGGCAAGAAGGACTTGTGGCCATAGGCAATGAGCTTTGGTCTGAGCACTGCCCTTTCCAAGCTGTGTCACTGGGTAAATGCTTCAACTTTCCAGGGACTGTCCTTCATTCCCCTTCTACCCTTCCTCCATGTAAAGTAGGTTCAGCCACTCAGGCTGGGAGGATGCTTGCCGTGCAGCAAAGAGAAAAGATGACCTCGGGCTCCACCCAGGAGATCTGTGGATGGACTCCAAGCTTGAACCCCCTTATGTCTGCTGGGCCAGAGCTGTGCCCACAATCACCACGAGCATCTACTGTGCACAGAGCCTGGAGGGTTGGGAGGAGAGGAAGCTGTAGGCACAGCACACCAAGATGCAGAACAGAGGGGTGCCTGGGTGGCTCAGTGGGTTAAAGCCTCTGCCTTCAGCTCAGGTCATGATCTCAGGGTCCTGGGATCGAGCCCCACTTCGGGCTCTCTGCTCAGTGGGGAGCCTGCTTACCCCTTCCCCTGCCTGCCTCTCTACCTACTTGTGATCTCTCTCTCTGTGTCAAATAAATAAAATCTTTTTTT
>RCUC01118444.1:0-53254 GCA_003697995.1 Taxidea taxus jeffersonii
TTTTTTTTTTTTTCCAATAAAAAAAGACCATTAACTTAAAGTGGTGTTAAATGCTTTGTAAAGCTGAGATCTCAATGGGGACAAGGCAGTCGGAGGAGAGGTCAGTACCTTTAAAAGCCCACAGCCCAGTGTTGGGCTTCTTGCCCTCCAGCCCGCCCACCCTCCCTCCTGACATCCCAGCACCAACCTCTGAGCCTGAGACCTTGCCTAAAACCGGGCAGATAGCAATTGCTTCATCCTATCGACGGACATGTAGGTCTACTTGTATTTTCACTGGGGGGGGTGGGTGGGTGGGGAGTGAACCCTGTTTAACTTAATGATAATTCAGGCAGTGGCGCTCTTTAATGAAGGAAAAAAAAAAAACCACTTTTTCTCAAGCATGTACTTAGGGGTTCTTCTCAAATTGTGCTGCTGATTACCTGTTTTACGTAACTACTTGAGACCATCTGTGCAAAGAGACATGATTTAGTGTGTCTGTCTGTAATTTAATCCTTGCTGTGTGTGTTAGAAGCAGTAGTCCCTTCTAAGCCAGTCTTTCTGCCTAAAAGACACTACCGGTCACCTTCGAGTCATGATTTTTAATTTATGATGATGACTTCCCTCAGCCTCCTTTTCCTTTTTTTTTTTTTCCTCCAAAGTTGACTTAGCTTCCTCCCTGCCTCCCCCCACCCCGCCCCCCCTAGCAGAACTAATGCTAACCTCCAGCTTGGAAGTAAAACTCGAGCCTGGAGGGGATTTTGTGTCTAATTATAAACCTGTAACCAAAACTGAGATCCTGGTACTGGTCTTCGCAGCGGGATTGGTGTGCTTTGAAAACCCCTTTAAAGGAATATTGCGTCTAGTGCAGAACTCTTTTCTGAAATGTAGGCTGGATGTGCATTTGGTGTCTCCCCAGGAAGGAGAGTTGGGTTTTTGAGTGTCTGTGGGAGGTTTTAATTTGCCAGGGAACCACGGCAGGCTGCTTCCCAGGCAACGAGAAGCTCTTGGCAGCCAGATGGGTGCGTTCGGGGCTGATTTGTAGGGACCCTTGGCTTCTCCCTCTCCTACTCCCTGTCTTTCTGGCGTTTTGCAGCTTGTTAGATTTCCTGCCAGAGGGACAGGTCAGAGCAGTGGAGAGGAGCCCGCCCATCTACTTCTGCCGTTGGTCCTTAGACTGGGTGGTTGTAGAGGAGACACGGAGCTGGAGGGGACTTTGACAATTCCCCGAATCTGGAAGGAACACCTTGGAGGTTCTTCAGGTGAGAGAGGGAGAACCGGGAGTTCCTGGGTGTTTATTTTCAGGAGGCCACATGTTGACCCATCTCAGGCCTGTATCCAATGGCTTCTTGGTAGTTTCGAAGAGAGTTGGGGGTAATTTAACTTTTTAAAACTTTGCCTTCTGTCTTAACTCTTCTGTCAAGTCTTTCTAGAAGCCGGGTGGGCTCCATTTTTGTGGTCCCACAGTCCTTCCGAAAAGACTGCTTTTGAAAAAACCAGATTCTTAACATGGCCAGCATCCTGTATGGGAAGCGAAGCCTTTCCCCCCCGGGGAGTGCTGAGTCCCAACTTGGTGCAGGGGGCAGCCCGGTCCCCTGGAGTCGTTTTCCCTCTGGCTTTTGAGGGGAAGACCAGCCCAGATCCGGTGTTTGCAGGCTGCAGCATGCGTTTATGAGAGGAAATAGCCGGGTGTTGGGTCCATACCCTTAAAGTTGGTTAGCACCTCCCTGTAAACTCTTGCCCCTTACTTCTAACTGCTCTATAAATATATACATATATTTATATATATAAAGTGACTAGTTTAACTGGCATCCCGCTTGAGCCTGAGACTTACCGTTAGAAACTGCTGAGTCCTTGGCAAACACTTTCATAGTTTTGTTCTCCATCTGTCGGGGGTAGGTGTTGAGCGAGGCAAATGCAACTTGATGTTTCAGATGGGCTCTTGACGCACTCTTGCCAAGGAAGGCTTTTTCTGATTTTTAGACAAAGAATTTTTGCACACTTCAATTGGTGTCTTTTGGCAACTTAAACACATTGAAAATTAGCTACTGTACATATTTTTATATTCTCTTTATAAATGCATGTCTGACTCCTACCTGTAACCTGTGTTGTGACGAGTGGCCGTCCAGTAGGCCTCCCGAGTGCCGCTGTGGCCCATCAGCGTAGCCTCGTATTACCAGCCCCGCAGCATACTGGGAACTTCTTCCTCAACAAAGAATGTAAATTTGGTCAAAAGTCTGCTCTTCGGTTCACTCAATTAATTTTAAACATTGGAATTAATTCTTATATAGCCAAACTATGTTCCCCCTTTCGGCAGTGATGAGTTTCCATGAACGTGTCTTAACCTATCCCCTTCAGCTGGAAGTTAGTATTTTCCTTTCTTTCCAATCCCTCGAGGTTGTCTTGTAGGAGACAGAAATCCTTCGCTGTCCGGATCCCTTGGAGTAAGAAGGTAGCGGCGCGGGTGGAGCATGTGGTCTTTCTCCAGCTCTTGCGAGGTTCCTTAAACCACGTCCGTAGCAAAGATGGCGGTAGTTCTGGTAACAGAAGTTACCCTTCACCATGGCAATTGGACAAGGAGATGTACTTGAACGTTTTCTGTAAATCTTGAGATAAACTGTTTGGAGATTTAACCACCTCTCTGATGGGGGACCAACTCTATGGAAATTGTAAATAAGTTTTATTTATAAACCTGGCACTGTATTCAATAAACATTTCTGCAGCCTTTCATCTCTAACTGCGAATGTGTAGGTTTTTAGCTCTGTGTACCCCCCAGTCCCTTCTGCCTGATGAACAAGGTACGCCTGCCCCCGGGTGTAATTCCACCCAGGCTCTAGGACAGTAGGTGAGCGCCAGCGGCCAGAAAGCCAACGGACACACCCTGCGACAGCTTTGCTCTAGTTTTCAGCTCAGGTTCAGGTGTTCATAGCTGACACTGGAACACGATCTCATGGCCTATTACCGTATCCAGGTCCGCTCTACGTGGGAAAACACCACCATAAAAAGATACACCTCGGTGTTAATCCCAAGGGTTTTCAGGAATGGCATGGGGAAATACACTTTAAAAAATAGGATGGGAATTTTAAATTACATAAGCACGTACCTCTCCCTGGGTCAAGAGCAGAGCAGCTAAGGAAAGGGGGCGGGAGGCAACTTTCTAGCCCTGTGGTTGAAACCTTCCCCTTCATCAGTCCTGGTCCACACCCTGATCCTAGACAAAGTTCTGCAGCAGGAAAGCCACCTCTGTTTCCAGAAGGATCTTTTCCAGGCTGCCTTCACAAAAGCAGCAAGAGGGCTGAAAAGAAGGGGCAAGATGACAGGTAGAGCCGCTGCTTTGGTCAGAAGGCTTGAGCCCCACTTGCAGGAAACATTTGGCTCCTCCTGTATACAGAAGCTGAATTAGAGGACGTGGATACTGCCTTGGGGACAGAACCCTCTGCCCTGACATTTTTTTCAGCCTGGGTCTTAGTTTTGGTTTTGTTCCTCTGTAGCTATGGGCACTTTGCTTCTCTGGGCCTCAGTTTTCCCAGTAAAATAAGATTATTGGACTAAGTGGCTTTCTGGGATTCTGACCAACCCAGCTTAGCATCATTTGTTTAAGTTGAAACTATGGCTTGGGGTGCCTGGGGGGGCTCAGTTGCTTAAGGGTCTGCCCTCAGCTTGCTTGTGATCCCCGGGGTCCTGGGATCCAGCCCCGCATCAGCATCCCCCTCATCAGGGAGTCTGATTCTCCCTCTCCCTCTGCCCCTCCCACTGCTTGTGCTCTCTTGCGAGTGCTCTCTCTCAAATAAATGAAAAATAAAACCTAAAAAAAAAATTGCAGCCTCAAGGGTGGGAGGCAAAATAGTGTGGGCGTGCTGTATGCTTTGAGGTGACAAATGGGATTTTTAAAGTGTCAGCAGCTCCGTGTGGGGAGTGGAGCCGAGGGTAAGCTTGCTGTTAGACTGTGATGTAATACTGGAACGTGGGTCAGAGAAACTGATCATTAAGTGACTTCTATCCTCCTCCCAGGACAGAAATAGGAAGCTCCCACTCTGCGTGCAGGAGATTCAGTCCAAGTGGCAACGTCATCTGGATTTTCAGCTGCTTTGGCTCAGGAAACACAGACACACACACATTTCCGATTTGAGCTGAACTTCCCTGGGCACTGGGGGCTGGAGCACCCACTGACTCAGGACGCCTTAGAAGGAAATAAAACTTGAACGTTTTTTTATAGCTTAGAGCTCCTCTCCCACTGCCCTCAGCCCTCTGCCAGGGAGTGGGAGGAGTCAGCTCAGGCTTCAGAACTCCACTGGAGAGCCAGGGAGGGCAGAGGAACCACCGGCTTTCCCTCCACTCCCATGGACAATCCCTGCAAGTGGATTAAAAAAAAAAAAAGGTGGCCACTTTCCTCACAAGAATTATGTTCTGCCTGCGTGTCAGCAACCTTTGGAGTGAGTGTGTATTTACACATGCAGGGAGCACTTGAAATGTCTCATTTTAAAGTTTTATTTTCACTTTCACAAAGATGAAAGGGAGAAATCTGTAGGTTCTTCCACTAGTTAGACAATTTCTTAAATTTTGTTACATCATCTTTCTATCCTGGCTGCATATAAATGTGGATGGTTTGTTTATATTTATTTTTTATTTTTTTAAAGATTTTATTTATTTGACACAGAGAGAGAGATCACAAGTAGGCAGAGAGGCAGACAGAGAAAGAGGGGGAAGCAGGCTCCCTGCTGAGCAGAGAGCCCAATGTGGGGCTCATCCCAGGACCCTGAGATCATGACCTGAGCTTAAGGCAGAGGCTTAACCCACTGAGCCACCCAGGCACCCCAGACGGTTTGCTTTTAAACGAATTTCCTTCCCGTTATTGGGTCTTAGTATACCCTTCAATTTGTAACTTTCTTTTTTTTTTTTTTTTTAAGATTTTATTTATTTATTTAACAGAGAGAGAGGGAGAGAGAGCAAGCAAGCACAGGCAGAGGCAGAGGGAGAATTAGGCTCCCTGCTGAGCAAGGAGCCTGATGTGGGACTCGATCCCAGGATGCTGGGATCATGACCCAAGCTGAAGGCAGCTGCTTAACCAACTGAGCCACCCAGGCGTCCCGTAACTTTCTTTTTTAATTACTGTATTTTATAGCAAAAGGGTCCCCCCCGCACAGAGATTGGTACCAGAGGCAAGATTTGAGATAATGGGTTATAAAAAGAAAATAGAAAATAAATGAAAAAATAATTGTAAAATAATACTTTAGTTAAAAGGACTATACCAGGGGTTCCTGGGTGGCTCAGTTAGTTAAGTGTCTCACTTTTGATCTTGGCTCAGGTCTTGATCTCAGGGTTGTGAGTTCAAGCCCTACACTGGGCTCTAAGCCTGTCATGGAGCCTATTAAAAAAAAAGAAAAGAAAAAAGGACTGTATACATTGTAGGTCAAACTCTCAGTGCAAATATCCATATCTGGTGATTCTCAAATTTTTGGGAATATGTACCAAGACAAGAAACTCGTCACCTCAACAGGCGCCCAGTCCCATTTTTACAAAAGTGTGTTTCTGATTCTAAAAGAAATGTTTATTGTATAAAATCTGTGATATCAAATGACCCCACTATCCTGTAAAACATAATTAACTCTTAGGATTTCCTTCCAGAATTTTTTCTCACCATATGGATGCAAAGATAGAAGTCATAAAATTGGGATCTGTAGGTGTGGTTTTAAAAAATTAAGCATAATTTTCTTTATTGGATACAATTATTTTTTTATTTTGTTAGATACAATTATATATTCTTTATTAGATACAATTACATATTAGATACAATTATATATGTATATGTACATATACAAATACATATTAGATATAATTACATAATTTCATATTAGATACAATTACATATGTAGTTAGATACGATTGCATACATACATTTCTTTATTAGATACAATATACATATGTATGTTATATACATATATAATATTTTGTTCCTTATGCTTTTTTCTTGAACTATGATTCATGTTCCATATAATTCACCCTTCTAATAATAGTTTTAAATACATTCACAAGATTGGGTGACCATCAATATCGAATTTTAGAGCATTTTCTTCACCCCAAAAAGTACCCATTTGCAGTCACTCCCCGTTCTCCCTTTCTCCTACCCGTGACAGCCATGAATCTACTTTGTGTGTCTGCGGATTTACCTATTTTGGACATTTCATATAGATGGAATCATGTATTCATATTTTTTTCTCCTCTCATTTTTTATACTGGACATTTCTCCATATACTTAAATTCTTGGATATAATTTTTAGGAGCTGGCTATGTCAATATTGCATACTTTTGTTAACCAGTCCCCTAATAAAGGCCATCTGGCACATCTCCTTTTGAGCCGTTCTAAGTGTGAGAACGTTCTCAATAGTTGCCCTCTTCCTTTTAGCTTCTCCTCATTGGTTCTGCTTCAGCATGGTGGAGATAACACAGGACATCTAATCCTGTTTCCACACTGCAGACCTTTGGTCTTTTCCACTTCCACACACCCCTCCTTAAATTTTCAGGCTTAATATTTCCTTCTTATTTTCTTGTTGTTGTTGGTGGTGGGTTTTTTGTTTGGTTTGGTTTGGTTTTAAGACTGCCCTGAGAGGAATCAACACAATACAGTGAAAGTTGCCCAAATTCTGGCTTCAAACAGATTTCTGCATTCAAATCTTGCTTTCCCAAGCGCTACAACTTGGCAGATGACAGCCCTGTGTTTCAGTGTCCTCAAGGTGGCTATTAAGAGTGAATGAGATGACAGAAACCTTCTAGCACAGTGGCTAGCCCATGGAAGGTGCTTACATGCTCTCTTCTTCTGTGCGTTGTGAACTCCCTTACTACTGGAGAAAATGAGGCCAGGTTTACGGTTTCCTTCACTGGATCTGGCTCATGCTGGCTCTTGGGAATTGCCATTTCCTCTCTTTGTTAGAAACACACAAACCTTCTGTTTAGGCATTGACTCCCTATCCCTTTGGAAGTCCTGATGAGAGTTGCCCGTGTCTAGCCTTCTGGTATCTGTTCCCCAGAGCTCATGGGTAGGCCTACTGGGCCCTCAGTGGGGCCAGGCCTGAAAGCGTCTGTTGGTGTTCTCCCTTGGTGTGCCCACACGGGAAGATCTGTAGTGTCTGTGGGCACTTCCAGGCTGGGTCTCCTCTGGAGAATGATGGCGGTCCCATTCTTGTTAAACGTCAATCTCAGCAGAGGCAGTTGATTATGGGTGGGAGAGGTCAGTGGTTAGGCCCTCTCTTTGTTCTCCAGCAATATCTCATTACCTTCCATCTCTGCCAGAGGCCTGCCTCTTGCTGCTCCTTCTCTTCTGGAGTCCCTGTGGTTCTATCGGAATTCTGACAAGTCCTTGAGAAATGCTCACTGTCCCCAGCTGGGAACCCTTCTCTCTAGTATGGCTGGATCATGGCCCAGACCTGTCTAACACCATGGAAAGTAAAGCCACCTGGTCACATCCTGTCTCCCCTCTTCTCTGCCAAACTCCTTCTCCATCTTCACCTGGAACATGTCATTTGAGGGGGTTCCTAAGCCCTGATTCCAACTCCAGGTCAGAGACCCATCCCCAAGCCCCAGAAGTAGGCAGTGACTCAATGGTTGGCTAAACCTTAAGGAAGCTCATCTTTTTTGAAGGGTTCTGGAAGGAAATGCAGGGTCTGGATGCAGCTGTTCAAACAGGGCAAATCCTTTAACTTAGCCCTGCATGGAACTGCTGGGTCTTCCCGTTCAGGCTGCCCACCTGTAACCAGGGAATAATTCTGAAAATGCTTTTTTTTTTCCCCGTTCTGTTTCTTCCTGGGAGAGCCAGCCAATTAAGGGAAAGTGTGAGAGAGGCTTGTATTCTAATTATTTGTTCTCAGGTTTGATGCCTACAATGTTCAGAGCTCAGTCTCGACCTTTTGAGGAGCTTCTGCAGGCTTTTCAAAGGAACATTAGTAACTACAACTGCCAAACGGCATGCCAATGAATAAATATGCCAACTTGAATACAGATATTAGCAGAACAACGTATAAAGCAAAAATTGACAAGAATAACAACTCCATCATGAAAGAGATTTTAATGGTCTTCTTCCAGTAATTAGAAAACAAGCAGACAATAGTACATTTGAACTACACAATTCACAAATTTGATCTCGAGCATATGTAGAACATTTTATCCAGTGAGTAGAGAATTCAGATTACAAATACTAATCAGTTCTTAATAATGTTAATAAATTAATAAACTATTATATTTTTATAATATATAATTATAAACACAAGTATATAAATAACTAATAATACTAACAATGAAATTAATAAAAGGCATTAGAGAATTAAGATTGATTATATATTAGATCATAAATTAAATCTCAACAATCATTTAAAAAATATTTCATACTGACCATGTTATCTTATAACAATGCAATGGATGAAAAATAATTAAAATAATGCAACTTTTTTATTTTTAAAGATTTTTATTTATTTATTTCACACACACACACAGCATAAGCGGGGAGGGGGGCAGCAGGCAGAGGGAGAGGGACAAGCAGGTTTCCTGCTGAACAGGGAGTCTGATGTGGTGCTCCTTCCCAGGACCCTGAGATTGTGACCTGAGCTGAAGGCGACGCTTAATCGAATGAGCCACCCAGGTGCCCCTAAAAAAAAAAAAGCTTTAAAAATACCCATTTGCTTTGAAAATTAAAGTCCATTTCTAATAATACATGGATCGTAAAAGAAATCATAATGACAATCTAGAAAATGTTTAGGACCAAATGAAAACAAAATTCTACATTTCAAAACTGTAGGATACAGCTTAGAAATGCATAATCGAAAAGAAGAAAAGCCAAAAATAAATAACGTAAATCCAACTTAAGTTAGAAAAAGAACACAGTAGGTCCAAAGAGAGCACAAGGAAAGTATCAAAGATAACCACAGATACAAAATACGAAATGAAACACAGAACAAAGGTGCCAAAAGGAAGATCAGCAAAGACATACAGTTGACTTTCTGAAAAGATTATTAGAAACGGTATGGCAGTGTGTAAGAACTTGAAAAATAGAATTACCCTATGATCTAGCAATCCCACTTGTGGGTATATACCCCAAAGAAGTGAAAGAAGGGACTCAGAAAGATGTTTGTACACTCATGTCCGTAGCAACATTATTGACAACAGCTAAAAGGTGGAAGAGACCCGAGTGTCCCTCAGTGGGGGTGTGTGTAAACAAAATGTGGTATCTACACACAATGGGATATTACTCAGTCTTAAAAAGGAAGGAAGTGCTGACACACGCTGAAATATAAACGGACATTGAAGACGTTGGGCTAAGTGAAAAAAGCCATTCACAAAAGGACAAATACTATACCATACACTAACACGAAGTCCCTAGAGTAATCAAGTCACAGAGAAGGTAGACTTTCAGTGTGGCTGCCAGAGAGGGGAGGAGGGGGAATCCTTGTGAAGTGAATAAAGTTTCAGTTTTGCAGGATTAAAAAGTTCTTTGGAGAAGGACAGGGGTGGTGGTGGCAAAGCAAAGTGAATGTACTTCATGCCACTGAACTGTACACTTAAAGATGGTTAAAATGGTAGCTTTATGTTAGCATGTTTTACCACAATTTTTTTTTTAAGTTGAGGAAGTAGAGAGAACATTCCAGAAAGATAATATCAGCCTGGAAGTTTCTCATATTGCACATGATGTATTCTCTTCTGTTTCATTGATTTTTTTCCCCCCAATTACTTCACCATTACTATAATGTGTCATTTTTATAGTTTCGTAATCAAAGTGAATTTCTGGCATTTCAAGTAAAAAAAGTTACTAGAAATCTCAGGCAGGGCTGATGAAAAAAATATTAGGAACAAGAAGGGAGACACAGCCACAAATAAACCAGAGATTTTTTTTTAAAAGCATGTTATAAAACTCTGATGCCAGTTAATATGAAAACCTAGGTAAAAGGGCCAGTTTCCTAGAGAAGAGAACTGACTGTGGAAGAATTAGAAGATTTAAAACAAACTATACCCGTTGAGGAAATCTAATGAGTAGCTAAAAATATATCTACCAGTAGTGAAGGTCCGTCAGATTATTCCGTTCCTCCCTCCGAGTGAGGAGGTCTTTGTTTCATCCTCTTGAATCTAAGTGGGCCCTGTGACCAACCTGCTCAATGGGATATGGTAGAAAGGAAGGGCCAGTTTCTGGGTTGATGCCTGAAGAAACTGGGTTTTTCTAATTCTGTCCTTGGAACATTCTGGAAGCCCTGAGATCTCCATGCTGGAGAGGTCACATGTAGATGGCCCACATGCTAGGCCAAGCCTTCCTGATGAGGTCCCTACCAAGGTGCTCAATGTCTGAGGCCATCTTGGACCCTCCAGACAGCGTCATTGACCCCTGAGTCACCTCAACTGACCTCTGGCCACAGTGCTTGTCTCTTCACCGTAGGATGACTGGCTCCTTCTCAGCCTGTGCATCTCAGCTTTGATGTTTCCTCTTCAATTTTAGTATATGTGCTGCCGAAGCGAGCACGATGTTTCCTCTTCAAGAATCCTTCCCTGACCATCCTCTATAGGACTGTACAAAAACCCTGTCCTGTGAAGCAATTGCTTCCCATTCCCTCTTCCTCCAGCCCCCTCCATTCTAATTTATTGATTCAGGATCTTTCAGATAAGTGGTATCACACAGTATGGGACCTCTCATGTCTGGCTTCTTTCACTCAGGATAACGTTTAAAGTTCCATCTAACGGATCACATGTATCAGTGCTCTGTTCCTTTTCATGGCTGAATAATACTCCACTGCGGAGAGAGACCACCATTTGAGCCAAGCTGGGCTGTGAACTGGGTTCTCTGCCCCCAAACTCCAGGTTCCTTCCTCTAAAACAATGAGAAGGGACATCTTATATCAAACTGTTGAGGAAAGGTGAGGGACAGGCTCTCTGGGACACCAAGCCCTCACTCGCTGAGACTGTAGATAAAATCCTTCTTACAGCCACGCACATACACGCAGGGCAACTATCAAGTACAGGAACAGGGTCCTCTTCTCTCTCCACTGACTAGAACACTCTCTTTCCTTCAGTGGAGCAGGGCTGGGAGTGAACTCTTCAGTGGGAGGCTCATCTGTGTCAGGGGGCCAGGGAGGAATTGAGGCAACAAGAAGGCACCTGGGTGTTTGGACCCGTGGTTGATGTTTTATAAAGCCGAGATAGTACTTCTCAAGCCCGTATCAGGTGAACGTCAGTGCCGCCCAGCTGTGAACAGGCACACACAGGGCACACATCTTCATGCCCATGCCTGCACCCCGCCCAACACCACACTTCCCGACCTCCTGCAGTTAGTTTTCCTTGAATGAGGCCAGAGCTGGACTGACTCAGGTGGCACGCTGCCAGCTCACTGATATTTCCCTCGGCTCTGGCCTGAGAGGATTCAGGGAAAAACCCACTCACATCCTGAACGGTCACCTGCTCTGGGCGGGCCTGTAAGCTTCCTGGCCTGCGTGTCAGGGCAAGTGGCTGTGGTTCCACCCGGCTCTTGCCTGTGCCAAACACGTTTGTGGGAGAAAAACCCACCCCACACAGGGTTTCTCCAGAATCTTCCTTGGAGAGAGGCCTGCAGGATGGGCTGAGTCTGGTTTTCCTACCTTCTGGAGCTGGGATAACTCTAGGATAGCTGGTCCAGGCTCTTCACTTGCCAGATGAAGAATTAGGTCCCAAACGCTGGAGAAGAACCAAAGTCCGCATTAGAAGGTGTTGAGACCAGGGCAGAACCTAGGCCTTCTGATGGCCCAGCCATGACCTTGTGCCCCAGCAAGTCACAGGTGACATTCTCTGCCTGAGAGCCCTGGTTACCTCCTGGATAGGAGGGGCCCCCTCAGGTAAAATGGCCTGACATGCCTGCTTTCTTCTTGAGCCCTGCCCCATAAGCATCCTGAAGGCCTGCCTTGGACGGGCTCCCTTCAGGACTCCCCATCCGGAGACCTGCTCTCCAACTTCTGGTGGGGAGCGTGTCCCCTGACTGGCCAGGTGACAAACACACAGAGACCTTGTAAGGAACTCCCTGGTGGGAAGTGTGTGGCCTTAGCCTGGTTAGAACTCAACCCTCCTCAGGCCTACCTTATGCCCACCCAGCGCCCCAAGCAGAGAGCCCACGGAGGCCAGCACTGGTCTGTCCGTGGCCTTCCCCTCGCGGAGGCCAGCGCAGCACCAGACTCTGAGCAGGCGCTGCTGAGCGCGGGTGGAAGGAGACGGAAAAGAAGGCCACGGCTGTGCCTGGAATGGAGGGGACCCGGAGGACAGGAGCCCTTGGGGTCGACACGGGTGCGGCCAGGTAGGGCAGCGCTCCTCCGGGAGGCCTTGGAATCCCGAGGTCACCATCCTCAGCCCCTTCGGAGTGCATTCACGGGTTCCCCACCCTGCGCGGGGCACCAGCCATGCTTGTTCAAGATGAGCCCCGTGGTGACTTCGGAGGCCTGGGGTGTGCGGGGGGCGGGGGGGGGGGGCGGAGCGGGGACGCCGCAGCGGGTCCTGATTCTGACCCCTGGGAGAAGTTCAAGCGCAGCTAGGCAGCCCCGCGGGTGCCCGGAGGGGTTTCCCAGAAGGAACCAGGGAGCTCGTTGTGCCGGCTGTTACCCTCTTAACTCATTTCTACCCTTCTCTGTCCAGACCTAGTGTCTGGGTTGAGGCTGACTCGTCCCCACTGCATGAACGGCCCCTTGCCCAGGGCTTCTGGTTGGGGTTCGCCAGACACGGGCAACCACGGAGACTGAGGGTGGAGGGCCCGTGGGTCCCTGCCGGGCGGTGAGTCAACAGGGGCTGTGGCCCAGGGTCTGGGAGGCTTGGCAGAGGGAACCAGCCTTGGGGACACAGATGCTTCTGCAACTCTCACCCCTTATCCCCTTGGCCTGGGGCTGGTGCTGTGTCTAGCCCCAGGGATGCTTCAACGTCCTCCTGGGGGTTCCTTTAATATTGTCTGCACCAGCGAGCAGTCCCAATCCCCCTGTTTGAGGGGACCCTCTGCCTCCTGCGGGGATCCTGGCTGGGTTCACAATCCTTCACAATTCTGTGTGTCAGGATTGACAGTTGACAAGCACTGGTCTAGAAGATGAGGGAAGAAATGCAGAAATGCCAATATCGGGGACTCAGGGGACTCAGGCTGGGAAATGGTGAGCAAGAAGGAGGCTCACCCCCAGAATAGGCTCCACCTCACAGCCAGACTTCTGGGCTGCCCATGGCCCAGGCTCTTCTGGGGGACGCTGGGGGGTGAGACTGGAGAATCAGCTGAGCCCAGGGACACAGGGAGGGTGAAGGTCCTCACTCCCAGGAGTAAGAGCCCAAGATAGCCCCTCCTCAAGCCCAGGCAGTGTGGTGGTCATGGGGTGGGGGGTGACTAAGGAGCTAGACAGGCTCCCCAAAGGCTGGGGTTGGGGGGCCAGGAAGTCCTCGGCAGGCCAATGCCCCATTCTCCACCCTGACTCCCATGCCTGCTGCACCCCGCAGGGAATTGACCAGGGCTTCTAGTGTGAGTGTGGACTTCCTGGACCTGGAGGGAAGAGACCCAGGCCCTAGGGAGGTGTGGGAAGGGAGTGGGGTTAACATGAGCGCTTGTTCGGGCTCTAGCCATCCTACCAATTGGTGACCAGATCCCAGGGGGCAGCTCCTTGCCCCTGGGGCTGCAGGTGGCCCCCTCCCACGCCTGGACTCTGGGCCTCTGATCCAAATCTGCTTGAGAAGCTACCGAGAGCTGCCTTAGCTTCTCTAGAAAATTGGAGAGAACAAAGAAGCAAACTTACCAGTTACCATGGAAACCACCCAAAATTTAAAAGACTAAAAAAAAAGTTTAATATCTCAAAAACCCTTTTGTTGGTTTAAAAAAAAATCCTTTTAAAAACATGCACTCATATACAAATCCTGTTGTATCACATTAGTCTGATGAGACAGGGGATGGGGATGGGAAAAGGATTCAGGATCTCAGGGGACCATGTGGCACAGGGAGGCCCCAGAATTAGTTTTAGGGGCTTAAATTTAAAAAATGAATAAACATTTGAAATGCAAAAGAACTAAATCCTCAGTCTCCACTGCAGATTGAAAAAAAAGGTAAAAGCTTTTTGCTGGATTAAAAGGGAGAGATGATGTGAAGGTGGGGGAGGGGGGATGATGGAGCCCACTGGCCTCTGGGGTCCCCGGGAAGGCCAGGAACCACTGCTCCCTCCTGGGCTCCACGGTCATTCCAGCTCCACCTTGTCCCATTCCACCCTTCCCCCCCCCCCCGCCAACCTGCAGGGCCTGAGAAGAGAGGACCCAATATTTAAGAGAAGCAAGGCATCCCCAGCAACCCCATTGTTTTCTGTTGGTGTGGGGGAGTGGGGACTGAGCTAACTTTCTACTTTGTGGAGGCCACTGAGCCATCGCCTAAACGCTGGATCCACTCCTGTGAGTACAGGTCTCGCCCCTCCCCCATGTGTCATGCTGGTCCTAGGGCTGCTGCCCTAGTGGGTCCCTTGCTGTGTTGTTCCCCACTGTTGGCGGGGTGAGTGTGTGGAACATGCTTGCTGCTGTCTCCTGGGAACAGCTCCCTGAGTGCCCACAGATAGCCACCAGCCTTGATTCTCAGGCGTGTGGCCTGTTGAGAGAGCAGTGCTGAGCTAAGATGATCCTGGATTAAGCTTTACCTGAAGCCCATTCCCCCCAACCCCCCAACATTTCAGTTCTATGAACTGATACATTTCCCTTTTGTGCTTAAGCCAGTTTGAGTTGGTTTTTCCATCATCTGTTCCCAAAAAAGTTCTACTTGGTATAGACTCTCAACCCCTCATCCTGGCATTAAAGCTCCTTGACATCTGTTTCTCTCCTCTTCTTTCTTCACCCCACCACCCCGCACTCACTGCTCTGTACTCCTCCACTCAGCACACTGATCCAATGGGTCCTTTTCAAACACAATGCAGGCAGTCAGCCCTCTAGGGTACTCATACCACTCCTCCTACCTGGTAAGCCTGCCTTACTTATCTAAGTACTAAGTATGTAGCACTTAGTACAATCTAAGCACTCAGCACTATCTAAATAGTACTTAGACATATAGGCAGATTAGATTTCTACTAATTGCAAAGTACTACTTGTCTCAGTATCTACTTATCTTCCAAGGCCCTTCTGCCTCTTCCAGGAAATCTTCCTTGGAAGCCTCCATGTGTGTCTTGTTGCCCCAGCTGCCCAAAGTTTCTCCTCTGGTCTCCAGGAAATACCTTTGGCTCCCCAGGTGCTCCTTGAATTCCAAGTATCAGCCCTTGGCTTAGTTTGGTAGCTTTCCTAGGACCTATTCTTATCCCACAGAACCAATCCAGCAATGGACTTGTGCCTGTGGATGCCTGTCCCCAGGCGGCAGCCCTGCCCTGCTCAGGAAGGAGATGAAATGATCAAGTCATACTCTTTTCCTTGTTTGGCCACAATAGCCCTGGGAGGGGGAAGAATTTCAGCCACTTTCACAGCAGGATCTTGAGGGTCCCAGCAGTTTAGTGACTTGTCTGGGGTCACACGTCCCTGTGCTAGCAGCCCTGGGCTGTCAAACCCAGGTCTTTCCCCTGCTCATCCCTCTGATGAGAGAGGGATCCGAATTTTACCAAGGGGTCCCAGGGGATGTGTGTGTGTGTGTGTCTCTCCTTGGCTCTGCTGAGCCAAGGGAGACATGGCCAAAGCCCTCCCTTCGAGGATCCGGCAGGCTGCCTCCCACATGGCCGTGTTTCCAGGCGCAGGTCAGCCTCATCCTGACCATGTGAAATCCCAGAGTGTCGCTGAAGGATTGTGCCTCTCTAGATGAAAGGCGTAAATTCGTGGAAATGTTTTCAGAAGGGCGTTTTTCCTCTGCTGGTCTCCATTTCCTTGAAAAACACAGACTGGGAGGTAAACAGTCTTTGCGGCTACAAATGAGCAGAAACAGATTTCCTTCCACATCCCTAGATCTGACAGTTCTGTGTCCTCTGCCCCTCCTCCCAGCACTGCCCCCCAGGGAGGCCCAGGAGGACCAAACTCCAAGGATGGAGGGTGTCCCTCCCTAGACAAGGCACAGGGACTCCTGGGATTCTGGCTGCTTCTGTCTCCCCAGCTGTCAGGGGACTTGACCTCCTGCCCTTTTGACTCTCTCTGCGACCATCAGACTGGGCCCAATGCCCTCCGAGAAGCAAAGGTAGAACATTCCTGAAAGGAGGGGTGTTGTCAGGTCAACAGGGACGCTCGATCTTAACTGGAAAGAATGATCTGTGGGCTCAAACTATCTTTTCTTCTTACTTCCAGAACCTGAAATTTGCTCGTAAACAACACACTGTCAGATCCATTTTCAGCTTCTTGAAATTAAGTGCTCTGTTAGGCAGGGTTTGTATGAACATTTCTAACTGCAGAGGGCAAAATGAGAGGAATTACTGCCCGTTTGTTTATGCTTTACACCTTATACTTGCAAACTGCTTCAAAATACATTTCATTTTCTGTCTGAGGTGTTTTTTTTTTTTCCTCCCCAAGATCCTGTGTGTGTGGGGTATGCATATTTCTGGTGATTCCTACGTATGGATTGGAGGAAAACAGCAGTAGAGGAACCACCCTCAGGCAGCTGCAAGTTAGAGGTGGACTTGTGGGTTCATGCCAGGATGGCGGGTGACGATCCCTCCCTTCCCTGTGCTTGTGTAATAGACCCACAGTGAGGCCCTCGCTGTAGCTTCACAGGAGAGAAAATTTCTTCTCCCCCTTGGCTGTGAGGCTGACCCTGTGACTTTTATTTTTTTGCCCAGTGGCAAGTAGACAAAAATCCCAGGGAGCCAATTCTCAGCTCAGGCCAGAAGATACTATGTGTGTTTTCACTTGGCCTTCTGCCATTTCTATGAGGGCTTCCCCTGGCAGCTCCTGCCCCTTTGTCCTGGGCCCCAGCCTGAACACGTGGAAGGGGGTGCAGAATTGCTCCTGTCAACCTGCAGATATGTGAATGAGAGCATATGATGGCTGTTTCAATTCCTTGAACTCAGGGATGGCTTGTTACATAGCATTTCATGCCTGTAGCTGACTGATACAAGTACTTACTAGAAATTTGATAGATGGTAGGTGATGAGTCAGTGACACCATCCCTGGCACATTTATTTCCTACAAAGTTACTGAGCATCTGTGTTTTTGCTGGTCACTGTGATAGGTTCGGGGTTAGGGATACAGATAATGACAAAAATCAATAACATAATAATGATAATAGCTAGCGTATATTAAGCCTTTACTAGGTTCTAGGTACCACACTTCATTCTTCATGTCTATCCCCTTATTGAATTCCCATCATTCCTGTGAAGAACAGAGGAAGCAGAGACTATGAGTGGCAAGGACCCTGCCTAAGACCAGAGAGATGGGAAGACCCAGCCCCTACCCTCAGGAAACTCACAGAATGGCAGAGAAGGACGCATGAATGGTAAACACACATGCACCCCTGTCTGTGTGGCCGGACTGATGATTATTACGGTCCATGTGTGGAGTTGGGCGTGAGGCAGCAAAAGCCAGGCTGGCAACTTTGGGGAGGAGAGTCTTCCTTGCTCCTCTCTGCAGGCAGAGCCTTTGTGCTGGAGGCTGTTAGGAAGTCAGATGACAGTGAGCGTAGGACTGGCATGAAGGCGAACATGTCAAGAAACCCACGGATGCTTAGGAGAAGCCACCCCGCCACCAGAGTTGTCAGTGCTTGAGACCGGGGTCCTATGGTTCTAGGCCCAGCTCTTCCATAGGCATGTTGTGTGACCTTGGCTTTACTGCCGGCCCTCTTTTGCCTCAGTCTTCTCACCTGTAAAATGGGCTGGAGGTTGCAATTGGGTGATCTCGATGGTGGCTTCTGTTTCAGAGATGCAGGGAGCCCTGGATCCCTGCTTTGGAAGGAAAGTCTTTCTCTTTGCTCTTATCATTGGCAAGGGGGGAGGAGAGTGGTATCATCTGCAAGGGTGAGTGGGGAGGGAGAAGCAGACACATCCTTTCAGCTGTGTGTTAAAAACAGCAGTCTCACTCTGGTACTTGTTTGATTAGAGACCATGATTACTGTGTCCCTTTTTCTTGGGAACTGAACTGTAAGAGTGGGATTTTAGCACCAGCATATGCTGTGTGTGTCTCTTTTGTAGGAGCAGTGGTGGTGTTTGCAGGTTCTGTGGGTTTCGCTTTTTCTTTTCTTTTCTTTCTTTCTTTTTTTTTTTTTAAGATTTATTTATTTTAGAGAGAGAGCTAGAGAGCTAGTGTGCATGTGTGGAGCGGGTGGCGGGCACAGAAGGAGAGGGAAAGAGAGAATCCCAAGTAGACTTCCCACTGAGCTGGGAGCCCAGCTGATACGGGGCTCCATCCCACGACCCTGGCATCATGACCTGAGCTGAAATCAAGAGTCTGATGCTCAGTTGACTGAGCCACCCAGGCGCCCCTCTGGTCTAGCTTTTCGTAACAAGAGCTCCCATTTGTTGAGCAACTCTTACAAGCCAGGCACTTACATTATCTCAATCAATCCTCATAATCGCCCCAAGAGATAGGATTTCTCTACCTTATAAAAGAGACAACTGAGCCCTCTTCAGGTTGGATATACCATGTTTTTTTCTGTTGCTCAGGAGCATCTCCTCCTAACTTTCCCTTTTGGGAGAGCAAGATGTTCTTTATGGCTGTGTGATTTTGAACAAGTTCTGAGTGTTTCTGAGCCTCAGCTACCTTATCTATAAAAGGGGCACAAGAAGCCCTTCCTTGCAAGTTTATGGTGAGGATCACATTGAGAAATGTAAATATCTGGGACATAGAAGTTGATGTGGGAAATGAAAGCAGAAGAAAAATTATTAAATTTCCTTACTACCTACAGTCCATTGACAAGTCCTTGAAACAGGCAGAGGGACAATTCTCTCTGGATTCAACTGCCTCGATGTTGACACTTCGCTAAGGGCAAAAGGTAATCCTAGCCTGAAACCCTCCTCCCTGTCTCCTAGGATCCTGTAAGTCTACTTTAACATATAAAAATTCCTTTGGAAAACTCCTTTATCTCTAAACCCTCCAACATACGTATTGGCAATCATCCCCCAAGCATATGGCCCACCTATACACATCTGAAGGGTCTCATGACTCAGGTTTTATTAGGCAGTACTAAATGACCTTTTCCCAACAATAGCTAGCCCCCTCAAGGTCCTTGCTTCCAAAATTCCTTAGAGACTTAGGCTACCCCGAACCCACTCCCAACTTGAAGGTATGTAATGGGCCACTCCTCATGACCCCTGTGCAGCTCTTTCTGCCCACGGGTCCTGTCCCCGGGGTTTAATACAATCATCTGTTTGCACCAAGATATCTCAAGGTTTGAAGCCATTGACTTTAATCTCTAACCTCTTTTCCTACCTCAGAAGTCATTTGGTAAAGGTAGTTCTTTATTTAATGCATAGCAATTACGTATCTACTTGAAGTACATTAGGCAGTCCTTCTCTCCAGATGAAGTGATTCTAACTCCATTTTCCCTCTCCAGAATTCTTTATTTTGTTTTCACAGTTACTCACTTTGTCCAATTCATTTCAAGCCACCGAATCACAGGACATCGAAGATTGAAATCACCCAATGGCTGCCAGTCCAGTTGGTTTTAATCTTCTCTTATTTTTTTTGTGTGAATCTAACCAGAAAACACTATTTCCTAACAAAGCCTTGTGGGGAAGGCCAGTGAATAAAATAGAGAAGAGCAGCATTGTTCTGAGTGAGGTGGGAACGGTGGGTGGTGAAGGCCCAAGGTCCTGTCCTGTCCGATGGGGGTCCCTCTTCCCTCAAGGGGGGCCTCTTGGTGCCTCTGAGACCCCTTGCCTGGGGCTTTTCCCCTGCAGTCGTGACCCACCAGTTACCATGAAATCAACGTAACAGTGGCCACTTCCACCCGTGTAGAGCAGGAAATGTCAGGAGTGCCTAGGACACGGTCAGGGTGAGAGCTGGTTTATGCTCGTTGTGTCCCGGTTCCATAAACACCTGTGTGTCTACTGGACTGCGATGTCAAAATCCATTTCTTGCTGTAATTTGCTATTCAAAAAGTTGGAAAGCTGCTGCTTTCCAGTTCAGTCTTTTCACTTCACATTTGAGGAAAAAGAGCCCAGAAGAGGGAAGTGAACACAAGCAGGGGGAGTGAGAGAGGGAGAAGCAGACTCCCTGCTGAGCAGTGAGCCCGATGTGGGGCTCTATCCCAGGA
This sequence comes from Taxidea taxus jeffersonii, assembly GCA_003697995.1. NCBI lineage: Eukaryota > Metazoa > Chordata > Mammalia > Carnivora > Mustelidae > Taxidea > Taxidea taxus. Next base: position 20,117 of record RCUC01118444.1, read on the forward strand.
CCCCGGGATCATGCCCTGATCTTAAGGCACACACTTAACAACTGAGCCACCCAGCACCCCTGCCCTGGGTCTTTCTAATGGGCCATGCACTGGACTAGTTCAGAGCTGCCGAGCACACGCTTGCTGTGCTGGTACTGCACTCAGTGGCTCAGACAGGAAGAAACTGCATCCCTACTGCCCAGGACAATATTCGTGTCCCCATCACCATGCAGAAGGTAGGAGCCTGGGGCACACAGAGAGGGTACAGGCAGGAGAGAGAGCCTGATTCAGCCCCAGGGTGTGGCCCCTGAGCCTGCTGTCTGGGAGTAAGGGGGTCATGGGAAACCCCAGGTTGTCTGGAGAGGTCAGACCCAGGTGCAGGGAACCCTGCCCTTGACTACAAGCAGGCTCCCGCCACACACCGTACAGTGTGTTGGTGCAGCTCGGAGGAAGCTGGGTCCCATGGGGGAAGCAGTTCCCAGTGGCTTCTGCCAGGTGGGCTGCTGTCCTCAGGCTGGAGCAGGGGGTCACCCCCAGCTGCACCCCGGCACCCTCGGTTCCATTCCAGAAACCTTTGGGAAGGCAAGAGAGCAAGGGTGACCCTGTAAGAGGGACAACCTTGAACCACTTTTAAGTTCAATTATACATAACATATACCTAATAGATACTTAGTACCTTTGCCCAAGCAAATTAGCTATCCTAGACCTCACAAGGGCTCGTACCTGACACACGGAAGCAGAAGGCAAGAGGCCTGCTCTAAAGCAAATTTTGATTTTTGTTTCTCTTTTTAATATTAATTTACGAGACACACCCTTGCAACACTACTGTCCTCTTTGTCCCTATTGTCCAAGTGTTCCAGTCCCTCTCTGTATCTCTTTTTGTCTCGGTGTTTTTCCCCCCCCCCCCCCCCCCGGATGCCCCAGTCTTTCCCTCTGTCTCTCTGTCTCTGGGTCACTGTCTCTTCCTTTTTCTCTCCAATGTCTTCCCTCCTTTTTCACTAATAGGAAGAGGGATGGCTGCTTGGAATTCCCAGTTGCTACCCCTTAGCCAACTGCACCAATAGGCTAATTGTTGGGGTGGAGGGGAAGAGGCTTTCTTGTGCAAATTGCAGGGCAAAGCCTTCTCCCTTCTCCATCCTTACAGGAGGGGAGCCATTGGTAGTAGCTGCTTCCTCCATGGGAAGCATAAACAAAGTGCTGTTAACCACTGGTGGGCTTTTGAGCCTCCATCGCCCTGCTCTGGAACACTGTCCAATTCCAAAGAGAACCAAAACAAAAGTATCCACACTGGGCAGGACAGGGTTTTGCAGTGACCTTAACACTACGATATGAAACAATTTACCCCCAGCCTTCCCAGGATCCTCCCATCAGCCTGCGAGGGAGGCCGATACTGTCCCCACTTTATGGATGGGGAAACTGAGGGCCAGAGGGGTAAGCGAAGTGACCACCAGAGGCCACACAGCTGGGTCACAGTAGTCAAGATTCAAATCCCCCAGTTTGCAGAGGATCCCTAATCTGAGGTTTCTCTCTCCCTCCCTTTTTAAAAGATTTTGTTTATTTTGAGAGAAAGAGTGAGCCAGAGCGAGAGCGAGAGCAAGAGAGAGAGAGAGAGAGAAAGAGAGCCTGAACAGCAGGGAGGGGCAGAGGGAGAGGGAGAAGCAGGCTCTCCAATGAGCAAGGAGCCCAATGTGGGGCTTGATTATGATCTGAGTAGACGCTGAACAGACTGAGGCAGCCAGGCGAACCCCGCCCCCCTAATCTGAGGTCTCTTGACTCCAAACCCCAATGCTAATTCCCTGAGGCCTGTTGAGATGGAAACTTTGGGAAAATGTTGGCAGAGAGAACAAGAGAAGCAGGATGCAGGTTGCTTGGAATTTGACCGTCTGTTTCCCCCATATTGAGCTCCTCTATTTCTCTGGGCTAAAGAGGGAAAGCTCACCCATGAACAAAAGTTGGATTGCTCCTTGCAGGCACCTCCCCCGCCTTGGGCGATGGGAGGGGGGAAAAGTTCCCAAGGCAGGAGGGAAAGGGAGCAGGTGGTCGTCGGTGCGTTCCTTGTTCTGTCCCAGAATCCTATGGGGCTAGAATGGGGCCTGTGGCCCCTGGAGAGAGTTTTAGCTGGCATACCTGACAGGTCCCCCGGCTGCACACAGCTGCTAATTTCCCTCTGTCATCCCAGCCTTCTAACAAAGTTAGGTTAAGGGCTTCTGTCTTATCTGGAATGGGCAAAAAGTTTAAAGGGGAACTGGGAAGGGATGGTGAAAAGGGAGCAGCATCCCACCCCCCAGAGCTGCACGTGGGAGAGCTGCCCCTCCCAGAGCATCCTAAGGGGGGGTCCAAGAGGACCTCAACAATTGTAGGGACTGGGTGGCCCAGCCCTCACCCCACCCCACGGACACTCTCCCTTCACTGCCAGCTTTGAAGGGTCAGGGGGAGTTTTCATATAAGGAGCTGAAGCTTGTGGGTTCAGCAGGTTATAGTATGGGGTTGGAGGCATTGTCCATTGTTCTCCATTCTGGGGATCTACCAGTGGTTTAGTGAAGCAAGTCTGCCTTGTCCAGCCTCCTTGGAAGGATGCATGGTGCACAGCTTTGGGGAGCACCATTCCCATCGTGCAGTGCACGAACTACACTCTGGTGTGAGGCAACCTAGTGTGGGAAGGGACCTGGGTTTTGACTGTGCTCTGGGCCCTGCAAATGATGTAGCTGGTATTCCTCTTCATATCACCCCATGGAACGTGCCTGTTGTGGATTGTCACAGTTATTCTACAGATGCACACACTGAGGCACAGAGAGGTGATATGACTTGCACAAACTTAACCAGCCTGTAAGCCGCAGAGCAGGGCTCCCCTCGCATGGATCTCCATTAGACAGAGTTCATTTCACTGGGGCGGTGACCCTGTTGTTGTGGCTGCACACCTGCTGGACCCAGCGGTGGACAGGTGACAAGGCCACAGACCCGTCAGTCTCTGGGAAAATGTCCTGCCTTTGACAAAGCAGTGAAAACGGCCTGCAGTCCACCCACTCTGTTTCTTTCTTGCTCTGGAAGATGAATGAGAGGGCAACTGGGGAGAAGCAAAGATGAGCAAATGTCATGGACAGCGAACAGCACCTCCCTCATCAGTCTGAGCAAGGCAAGGAGGACACAGGAGAATGTCAGGAAGCAACAGCCCCCAACCCAGGCGTGGCTCTGTCCACAGCACTGGCCACAGCTCTGGCCACAGCTCTCTGAGCAACGCTGAAAACAAAGAGTGCAAGGCAAGCTGGCTCCCACCACCTAGAACAAAGGGAGGCTGTTGTATCTTAGTCATTGCTAATTTCTAGCAAATAACCGGCCTTGGGACCAGGACTGCTTGTAAAGTTCCCAGCTGCTTTAAGCTGGAGGTAACTTATTCAAAGGGAAATAAGGACCACATCTGTTGAGGTGATGAGGAGACCTGGGAGCCTCTAGCAAGCTCGTAATGCCTGAGCCGGAATCTCAGATGCACCTGACGTGGGCTCGGGGTTCTCCCCAGCACTATTTTCATTCCTTTAGAGTGGTTTGTAGAAGGATGCTCAGAAGGTTTTATGTGAGCTTGGGAAGGTGTGTACAGGTTTTTAAAAAACTAATAAAGTCCTCTACTACTCCCAGGGCTGAGTGCATCTAGGGGGAGTCATGGGCAGAAGGAAATTGCACATGGTTTTTTTCAGCCTGAGAGGGAGGCCATTGGAAACAGGTACTCGAGGAGAGGAAACGCTCTGTTAGCCCAGAATTTTGAAGTGGTGGCTGGATTCACACATAACATGCCAGCAGCTGAAAGCAAGGAGGGAGTTTCTGGTTCTAGCCAACCGTGAGGCTCAGGGCTGGAAACCCCATGGGGGTAGGAGGAGAGAAGGAGGAGGAGATAACGTCATTGCCTTCTCGATCTCAGCTTCCTTCCCTGTAAAACGAGACATGGGAGGCCAGACTAGAATGGTCCCTTCCAGCTTGGACATTCTCGATTAGGACCCTAGAGAAAAGGGACAGGCAAGAAGAGGTCATTCAGTAATATGTGTACATTACCATTTATGAAGTTCTTTAAATATACTGCCCATTTCTTTATCATCACAGCAGACATACAGCAAAGGATATAAATGTAAATGTCACGAATCATTGTAATTGTAGTACCTGTAAAGCAAACACCTGTGTTTACCTGTGTAACAGCCCAACTCAAGACAGAATGAATAGTACGATGATGCCGGGATCCCCGAGTGGCCTTTCCCACTCACACTCCTTCCCACATCCTACAGGCACTCACTGCTTTGCTTTCATGATGATCATTTCCTTCTTCATTTTAGTCTGCCACCATGTATGCATCCCTAAATAATAAAGTTGAGTCTTGTCTGGCTTGGACTCATACAGTCTATGTTGTTTGTGTCAGCTTCTTTTGCTCAAAATCAGGATTATAACATTTGTTTGTTTATCCAGATGAAGAAATGTAGGCCCACAGAAGTTAAGCGACACACCAGAGATCCCATGACTGGTCATGGCAAAGCGGGGCAGGACCTGGCTGGCTAATCCACTACCCAGAGCAGTCAGCTGGGGTTGGTGACTTCTATTTCCGCAAAGTGGCAGAGTAAGGAAACTGAGGATGAGAGAGATGGCCCATATGGCTGAGCTGAGGGCACAGCTGAGGGCACAGGCCCGAAGAAGAAGCATGTGTTCCCTTATGCTTCTGAGGTAGGGTACTGTGCCTGGAATCATTCTCCCATCAAGAGTATAAAGAATGAGAGAGAAGAGATTCTTCTAAAGGAAGAGGGCATGCTGGTAGGCCGGAGAGCCAACGACTGGTCTTCTCATTCATGCTTTCTTCAATGTAGGTCAGCCATTTTGAATTTCTCCTTCTTCACTTCTTAATATATGAGTTAGGACAAGGTATCTGAATAAACCCCTGAGTACTCATGGTCCACCCTCATCTCTTATTTCAATAGTGAGCAGACTAAACTGATGGAAATATTGCTTTTCTGAATTTCTTCTTCAAGAGAGCCTGGAGTCTCCTCAGAGGCTGTTGCTCCTGAGGCTGACACAAACATAACATAAAATCACAGCATTTTACAGCAACTCGATGCTCGAAGGACTAATTTTCCCAGTCCTGCCTGGGGCTTTCATGTTACTCTTGCCTTCTCTCGGCCCCTTGACCTCATGCCAGAGATCGCTAAAGTCTTGAAAAACACCCTCATATAGTTTCCAGAAGTTGTGCAAAATGGTTTCCTCATCTTGTCTTCAGTGGGGCTCCTGGCAAGTCAGTTAGGGCCTAGTGTGCGGAGAGACTCTGGACTTTGGAAGGTATTAGCAAGCTGGGATGAGACTTGGGGAAGAGGGATTCTTGGCTGGAGAGGAGAGATGGAGAGGGAGGAGGAAGGAACAGCTGAAGAATTTGGGCTGGTGGAGACCGGGGCATGGGATTGAGGGCAAGACCCCGCAGGAAGCTTAGGAGTCACAGTGTAGGGGTCCAGGTGCTTGTGGAGGAGGCCAAGTGGCAAGGAGAAGGGCCTGGACAGTCCCTGTGCTGGCTCAGGTACTCTGGGTGTGCTTGGGACTGACTCATTTGGCTCCTTTCAGGAGGGCACAGCCCTCACCCCCTCACCCCTCACCTTGGTCTGAGGATTAAGCTCTGGGCGGCATTTGGGTGCCCTTGAGATGAGCCCAGCGCTCCTCCAAGGATGTCTGTGTGTTAACTCACTTGGGACTCATAGGACCCGACACGTTTTATTGGCATCAAGACTTGATGGCAGTGATTTTTTTTGACAAATGGGAAAACTGAGGCACAGTGAGGTTAAATGACATGCTTGAAGTCCCCCAGTGGTGGAACCAAAATTGGAACCCTGCTGTCTGGCTGAATTTCTCTCCCTCTTTCTTTCCTTCCCCTCCTTTCTTCCTTCCTTCCTCCCTTCCTTCCTTCATTTCTTGTCTGTCTGTCTGTCTCTCTCTTTCTAAGGCTAAAAAGATGAAGGGATGAGATTGGGCGACTCCCAAGGTCCTTCTCCCATCTCATCATTGGAATGGATGATGGTCTCTGCTCACTTAAGAGCAGACGCTCTGGGGTCACACGGGCACCAGAACCAACCTTACAAAAAACAAGCGGCTTTGTAAAAAGATGAGGCTGTCAGGCTAACCTGATTTCCTTCCTTGAGATCATGAGATTATGAGCGAACTGCGGGGCCAGAGGCACACTGTGGCTTGTGGAGGGCGGCCGTGAGCCGTCCACCATACTTGGTGTCTCAGAACAGGTCACGCGCTGCCTGGGACAGCTGATGCAGGCCCCATCTCTTCCGCCCACCCCACCTACTGCCCTCTGCCTGGGGCCCTCTGGGACTCTGCAGCCAAAGTGCCAGGGCAGGGAGATGACGATGGACCTCTCATGCTTTCCCCCTAGGGTAACACTGGGTTGTCATAAAGCGTCTCCTGCCCCACAGAGGTGAGAACCCAGAGTGTTATTGGCCTGCCTTCACCCCAGAGCTTGTGGAAGCAGAAAAGCGAAGAAAAGCCATGGAGACTGGCACAGGACTGTCTGGTCATCCCTGAAACAAGCAAGGCTCTGATTGGAGGGGAAAATTTGGGTCCAGCTCTGGGGGAAGCTCTGAGGGGCAGAACCAGGGGCTTGCAAAGGCACCCCTCCCTGGACAGAGGCCAGAACCCAGACTAGGAGTGACATGGTCCCGTCCACACAGCGAGCGATGGCAGAGCTAAGATTCCAACAGGATCTCTCGGGGTCAAGTCCAGGCTCGACGCCCTTAATCTTGCTGCCCCAGCAGCAAAGCTGAGATACACGAGACTAGAAGACCTGAAAAGGAGCTTGCCCTGCTCTCTGGGGGACTCACCCACAGTGGTGATGGAGCAGCACGGCATCCTCTGAGGTCTCGGGGCTCTGCCATCCAGAACCCGAGAGCCCGGTGGGTAGACTGGCCGGCAGCTCTGAGTTTGCAGGCCAGGAGAGAGACACAGCCACTCCAGCCAGCTACTGGGACACCTGCCTGGTGCTTGGGGTGACATGTAGTAGGTGGAGAAGCCAGGGTTACAAACCCAGATGGCCTGGCTCCCAGGTCCAAGCACACCACTTTTGTGCCCAGGTCACCCCTCCCTCCTCCTTTCTGGGGTGACTTCACTCAGCATTCCTGTTCAGAAGCACACCCCTCCCCCCATTCCATGAGGTCCCTGGAGGTCTGTCCAAGTGCCCTGCTCAGAGTAGGCCAACTGAACTCTCTGGTGCTTGACTCTTAGGCTGAGTGACACAGGGCCCTTGGGTCACCCTCCCAGTGGTCACCCCAATAAGCCCATTTCTGCTAGAGCGCTCTGGAACTACCGTTACTTCTCCAGCTTTTCCTTCGCCACTGTTCACTGTCTGGCTTCCTCCCAGTAAATGGGTTTTCTCCCTGTTTGTTAGCCAGAATTGGTTTCTGGAATCCAGCCACCCTGTGGATACAATCATCCAGAAACGATTTTCTTTTCATGTCATATACTTTTGGTAGCTGCCACACAAATGCCCAAACAGGCCTGGATTCAAAGGTGGGCTCTACCACGTATTGGCTGTTGTGATCCTGGGGAAGTGACCTCACTTCTCTATCTGATCTTCTTCTCTCTCATCTGAGAAATGAGGATATTACCTTGCGGTGCAATTATAAAGGTGATGTTCCAGGAAGAGGAGAGAGCAGGTGCAAAGAATTGGAAGTGACTCTTTGTCCTTGACCACAGTGGTGGGTTGCATTAATGGTCCCGATTCTTTTTTTTTTTTTTTTAAGATTTTATTTATTCATTTGACAGAGGGAGAGAGAGAGATATCCAGCAGACAGAGAGGCAGGCGTGGTGGTGGGGGGGGAGCAGGCTCCCTGCAGAGAAGAGAGCCCGATGCGGGCCTCGATCCCAGGACCCCAAGACCATGACCTGAGCTGAAGGCAGAGGCCCAACCCACTGAGCAACCCAGGTGCCCAATGGTCCTGATTCTTCACTCCTCCCTGTGTCCCTGCCCTTTGCTATGTGACATTACAGTGCCCTCCTTATTGTGGGTAGAAGGTCCTTCCCTACCTCTTCACTCTGGTCTCCGCCATGTGTGTTGGCCAATGGATGATGACAGACATGGCTCAAGAAGACCCCTGAGACAGGCTTGCAGAAATGAGTTTGCTCTCTTATGCTACTCCCATGGTCTGTAGATGGGCAGACCCAGGCGTGCCCCCTAGTCCCAGGAGGAAGATGAGAGACACATGGCACACAGCCATCCCTAACTGAGCCCAGCCCGGATCAGCTGAGCTCCGGCCAACTGCAGATTTACAAGTCAGCTCAGCTGAGACCAGCAGAGCTGGTCAAGTTCAGCCTGGATCAGCCAACCCCTCCGTGAGTCATCACAGACATGTGAGAAATAATACATTTCATTATTATTTCAAGCCACTGAGATTTGGGATATGTTGTTACGGGGCAATAATTGACTCATAAATGGGTACCCGGAAGTAGGGTGTTGCCATGACCCAACTTAAAATAGGCAGCATTGGTTTCGGGGACTGGGAAGGGGGGATGAGCAACTATTACAGAACAACAGTAAGGAAACTGGTTTGGGAAGCTGGAAAATGGCAACCCATGTTAGGCAATGTGGAGTTGCTTGGCCAAACTGTTGTCTATAGTAACTTAGGAAATAACAAGTATATCTAATGAACCCTTGAGAGGTTTCCGGGCATAAGAGCAAAAGCATCAGTTGGCTTTTATGGCTGTGTTTGGTAAGGTACTTAAAAAAAAAAAGAGGTGAGCTCAGAAAATAACTGGTCAGTTTGCAAATAGAATTAGAAGGACTATAGAGAAGTTAGACTCTATTCTGTTGACATGGCTTCGGCATAGTAAGTAGAACGGAATCAAAGACATAGGGAACCCACAAAGTCTTAAGAAAACAGTGATATTGACAAAAGGACTACCAGCCTGAATTAAAAGAGAAACTGTTCAAAATGTAAACAGATCTCAGGGTGGGAAGCAATTTGATTGTTTCAAGGATATATTTTACAGTGCCTTCAGAAGTGACCCAGGAAGGCACCAGAAAAGAGGTCGGAGCTGGAGCCGTGGAGAGCCATGCAGATCTGCCCTTCTCCCATCTAGGAATGTTATCTGCCCTCAGGGTTTGGTTAACAAGAGACATTTTCCCAGCAGGAGTTCAGAATTACCAGGGACTGAAGGGGACAGCTATGGCCCTCCTTCTTTCCCTGTTTGAATGGTAGTGTTGACTGTAGATGTCCTGTTCCTAGGTCACCACACATATGGGAGGCATGGGAGACTGATACTTGCCCATCGGTGTCTGAAGCAAGAGGAGCTACATCTGGGCCTGACGCAGAGCACGAGAGAGTAAACTTCGAGCTTGCTGTCATCGGCTATTTTGGATTCTTACTAGGGTAGTTTCAGGGAAGTTATTCAGGGAAGGACCTGAAAACCTGGGCTCGTCAGGAGGTAATGTGGTTGATTTGACTGCATTAAGAGATCTAATACTTTACCCTTCCCTGTATCCATGTCCTTCACCCTTCACTGTATCCATGTCCTTTATCATACAACATAGAAACATGGTCCTGTTGTGGGCAGGGGGCACTTCCCCATTCCGGACTCTGGGCTCAGCCCTGGGACTTGCTTCAGACCACAGGATGTGAGCAGAGAAGAACAAAGGCAGAGCCTTGACCAGTGCTTCCTGGACGGGGCTCGTCCCCTTCACCTCTGACAATGGCGCGAGGAGGACACGGCCAGGCTAGCCCAGCGATCTATGGGGGCAGATGAAAGGCACATGTGGCGAGTCCAGCCAGCTTCAGACTTCCGTGGTCCCTTTAAGACCCATAGAACCCCCCAGCCTACACAGTCTAAATCAGTCAATCCTGGCCACTCCACTCGCGTGGAAAATAATCCTTGCTGTTAAGTCACAGAATTTTGAAGTGATTTTTCATGCAACAGTAGCTGATCTAATATAGCTACAAAGCGGAGTTTTTCTCCATGGGAAGCTGCTAGTCATGGATGAAGATAGAATGAACCCTTTCTCTCTCTCTCTCTCTCTCTCTTTTTTTTTTTTAAAGGTTTTATTTATTTATTTGACAGACAGAGATCACAAGTAGGCAGGGAGGCAGTAAGAGAGAGGGGGGAAGCGGGATGCAGGGCTTGATCCCAGGACCCTGAGATCATGACTGGAGCTGAAGGCGGAGGCTTAACCCACTGAGCCACCCATGCGCCCTTGAACCCTTTCTTTTATTGTAAGAATTCTTCTATCACCAATCAGGACAGCAACAACAGAATCCCCTCCTTATTGAACCCTTATTGCCAGGCCTTGTGAAAAGAGCCACATCAGTATCAGCTCATTGAATTGAATTCTTACAACAACCCTAAGGGGTGGGTGTGGTTATTCCTGGTTTACAGATGAAAAATAGTGAGTCTCAGAGAGGTTAAGAAACCAGATCTAGGTCACACAGCTAATTTGTAGTCGAGCTGGGCTTCAACCCCAAGCCAGCCTAACTCCAAAACCTGCCTTCAGAGAGTTTTCTGTCCTACTTCTGACTATTTATGGCGTGACCATATTCAGGATAATCTCAAAGAGAAAAAAAAATACCTTGTAAAAAGAACAAAAACAACAATGACCTTATTCCGAGTATCACAGTAACTTTTTCTGTGTATGTACTTAGCCGTACTATAATTAGTTGGTTTGTGTGAGATGATTAAAAAAGGGCCGAAGATAAAAGGTTTCTTTTTAACCCTCTTCCTGTACAAGAAGTTGCTTGCTTTTCTTATGTTTGTTCTATGTGTGAAACAATGTTGTCCAACAATGAGTAGGAATTTTATTTTGCTGAGTTGTTTTAACAACAACGACAACAACAACAACAACAACAACAACAACAACTAAAAGCAGGCACAGATGTCGTAATCACTCCGGTTGGCTTCTTCCTTGGGAAGGAGTGACTCAATTCTTTAGGTTGCCTTGGGGCTCACACAGCACTTGCTGGGTCTGTTTTCCCAATAGAAAATGCTAGAAGAAATTCTGTCGACAGGAGCACTGGGAGAGGGGGGACACTCCGATACCGCTGCGGTAGAAACTGCAGGAGGCTCCCACCACCCCAGGACTGGGAACAGTGGGAAGAGGTCAGAACCTTGCGGCTAGGATTGAGGCCCCATTGGATTGGCATTCCATATTCTGGGAAGTGGCCCTGCTGGGCCCATGCTGGGGGGGGGCACAGGGTATTTATGACATGCCAAGGACATCAAGGAACACAGATGGCTGGTTGGGGGATGGCAGCTCCTTTGTTCCATACATAAAGAGGATACCCAAGGAGAAGGAATGACGCTAGGGAGAAAATGGGGCTTATACTAGGCATCAGAAGATGGTCAGGATTTGGATATTTTTAGAAGAAAGCTAAGGAAGGAGTCACTTAGCCAAAGTCCCCGGGACGAGAATGGGGCAGGGTAGGGACAGAACACAGATCCAGGTGTGTGCACTTCTTACTACCCCATACTGTCTTGGGGAGTGACCCCCCTGTGGCAGGTCTGTCCTGCTGCTGGCACAATGGCTATGAGCGCCTGCAGCCCTGGGTGGGAGCTGGGGGATGGCAGGTGACAGTGGCCTTCTTCCTGAGTGGTGGTCAGAGGGGCTGGTGGTCACAAGCATGGACTCTAGCAGGTGGCTTGGGACCTAATCCTCGCTTGGCCACTCATGATCCACGTGACCTCAGGCAAGTCGCTTAACCTCTTTTATTTTTGAACTTTCCATTTTGAGACACTTAGATTTACAAAAGAGCTGCCAAGAGAGTTTCCCGAATCCCCTTACACCTAGTTTTCCGTGATGTTGCTATCTTCCGTTACTGTGATACGTTCCTCACAGGTAAGAAATTAACACTGGTACATCCCCAGTTTACCTGACCCAGACATTATGTGCATTTCCAGTTTGTCCACCAGTGTTCTCATCCTGTTCTGGGATCTAATGCGGGTACAACGCTGCACTCAGATTTCACCTCTCTCTGCTCCTGTCCCCTCAGTGGCAAAATGGGGATGATGGTAACGATAGCATTTATTCTGTCATCCTGCGTGAGGATCAAGGGATGAGCCACTGATGTCCAGCACATAGATGGTGCCCAATGAGGGAAGGTGCTATGTACGTGGAGGTCATGATTATGTCATTTAATTTAGCAACGCCTTTCCATGTCCTCCAGAGTATATCTCAGAGGACCAGCTGGGGCCTCTACCACTCCCTCGGGACTCAGATTCTTTTGTCACCCCCAGCAGACTAGGTTGGTGACAGCCAACCCCAGCTATCAGCCATGAGACCCAAGGGGCATTTTCTCTACTTCTGCAAACTGATCAGGGGCAATGGCTAGGGACTCACTTTGGAATCAGGCAGGCCTGGGTTCAAATCATGGCTTGAATGAGACAGGGGAGGGGAGTTCCACACATCCTCCTGTCATCTAACAAGTTGTCACTGAGGGCCCACTGGCCATGCCTGGCCCTTTGTGAGGCACTTCCACACACCATCTCATTGAATCCTCCCAGCCATGCCCCAGATGGTGAATGTTTTCGTCCCCATTTTACAGAGAAGGGGACTGAGGCTCAGAGTGTTTGAATGACTGGCCAAAGTCACACAACTAGGAAGGAAGGGAGCCAGGACACAGGCCCAGATCCTTTGGGTGTATCTGAAACCAAAACCCTTAGTTGTTCTTTCTGAGCATTAGCCCTGTTTGTAAAAGCTACGTCAGGGACACCTGGGTGGCTCAGTTGGTTAAGCGGCTGCCTTCGGCTCAGGTCATGATCCCAGCGTTCTGGGATCGAGTCCCACATCGGGCTCCTTGCTCGGCAGGGAGCCTGCTTCTCCCTCTGCCTCTGCCTGCCTCTCTGTCTGCCTGTGCTCTCTCTCTCTCTAACTAATTAATAAATAAAATCTTAAAAAAAAAAAAAAAAAGCTACGTCAGTGGGCATGGGGGATGGTTCTGAGCTCCTACCATGACCACAGCCAGTCGGTAAAAGCTTTTTGTTTTAATCCACTCGCTCCTTACAATAGCTCTTTAGGTAGGTACTATTATTATCCTTATCTTACAGATGAGGCACAGAGAAGTTAAGTGACTTGCCCGAGGTCACACAGCTGGAAAGTGATAGAGGCTTTGAATCCAGGCTGTCCCTCTCCAGCATTTGCACTCTTCAGCCCTGGGCCACACTGCTGCACACTCATCATTTTCGATCGTCCGGATTTCATAGGCGCAGGGTTTGAGGGCCCCACACATCCTGGGGGTGGTGGTGGACAGGACACAGCCGCCTTAGAAATAGCAGAGATAGAAGCAGAAATAGAGAGCAGAATAGGAGGAGAAACAGAAGCAGAAATAGGCACCCAGAGAGAGGGTGGGCAGCAGAGCACCGTCTGGGACAGCCGGAGACCCTCCTCTCCAAGTCACGATGCCACCTGGAAGGCCTGGCAGGACGCTCGGCGCTGGCGAGGCTCTAAGGAAGGGAGGGCGGCGGTGGGCACATATGCGGAGGTCGCCCGAGACCACCCTCGGGGAGCCTCCGGCTGCCTCTGGGTTCTGGAGGCGGCCCCCAGGGAGTGCCCTCATGGCCTGGTTGGGCATTTCTGCAGAAGCATCTGCTGGGAGAAGAGGGTGCACGGGGAGGGGGGCAGAGAGGAGACGGAACAATATGGCCAAGGCGAGGGGCAGCTGGGCAGAGCGGAGAGGAAGCTGGCATATGTGATTCTGTTAGCCAGGCAGCGTGCTCAAGCGAGGACAAATATGTATGCACGGGCACGGAGCCCATGGGAGCCCAGCAGAACAGTACAGACAGGGCTCAGCCTGCCCAGGAAGTCACTGCATGGGTCTGCATCATGCTAGGGAAAGCAAGGAGTCTGGGTTTGCTGCCACCAGGGTATGGGGTGGGGGTGGGGTAGAGGGAAGACAGGAAGCTGCCAAGTGTCATGCCTGCTGCGTGCCCTGAGGCCCAATCCACTATCAGCCACCCTCTCTTCCAGCCACCCTGAGACATGGGGATTACGGAGGCTCTGAGAAATGCACTGATTTGTCCCAGGTTGCACGGGTACTAATTGCGAGGTAGAGGGTCTCAGATAGTATACTGCTCGGAGGAGGGTGGGGTGTTCAGGACTCACAAAGCTTCCCCACCAGGCTGGCCTCCGAGCTTGCAGCCCCACCTGCTTGAGGTGTGGAGGGGACTCTAACGCAGCACATGGGCTCTGGAGCTCATACCTAGCAGTAAAGGCAGCCAGGAAGGTCAACCCACAGCCATGGGGACAAGGACAAACTTGGGGGCTTTAATATATATATATATATATATATATATATATATATATATATATAGAGGGCAAAGAATCCAGTACCCCATTTAGTTTGAAGTTGATAAGGAGGGAGACATTCAGGCAAAGATTTAAACAACTAGACCGAGGGGCACCTGGGTGGCTCAGTCAGTTAAGTGTCTGATTCTTGATTTTGGCTCAGGTCATGGTCTCAGGGTCATGGGATGGAGCCCTATGCTGGGCTCTGCACTGGGCATGGAGCCTGCTTGAAAGTCTCTCTCCCTCTCTTTCTGCCCCTCCCCACCACTTGCTCTTGCACACACTCTCTCTCTCTTTCTCTCTCTAAAAATAAATACATAAATAAATAAAGATCTAGACTGAGAAAGGTCTCGAGGAACAAGAAATGGGCCAACAGGTGGAGGGAAGATGGGCAGAGTCCGTGTTTGCTGCTGATCACATGAACAGCCCCAGTGAATGCCCTCCCTGTACCCACACTTCTGCGATGAAACTGGAGCTCCTTCCCACCCCGCAATCTGGAATGCCCTTGGTACTTGCTCTGGTAGAGAGAATGCAGCAGGAGTGTGCCAGTCCTGAGCCCAGACCATAAGAGGCCTTGCTTGCCGCCACTCGCTCTCCTGGACCCTGACCTCCTCAGTGTGAACAGCATGCCCTAGCCGCCTGGAGGGTGAGACACCTCGTGGAGCCAAGCCAAGTTGCCTGGTCGTCCCATCTGAGGTCCTGGCATGTGAGAGAGCCCAGCATACAGCTCCTCGGCCAGCTAAAGCAGACGCAGACATGCGTGAGAGAGCCAAGATCAGAACTGGCCCCTCTGACCCACACACCTGGAGGCTAAAGAGATGCATACTCTCTAAAAAAAAAAAATATATATATATATATATATATATATGATTTAATTAATTAATTTATTTGAGAGAGATCACAAGTAGGCAGAGAGGCAGGCAGAGAGAGAGGGGGAAGCAGGCTCCCCGCTGAGCAGAGCCCGATGTGGGGCTCTATCCCAGGACCCTGGGATCATGACCTGAGGCGAAGGCAGAGGCTTTAACCCACTGAACCACCCAGGCGCCCAAGATGCATACTCTCAAGCCACGGGTTTTTGTGGCTTGTTACACAGCAGTATTGTGACAAGAGAGAGCCAATCCAGTGCTCGGTAAAGACAGAGGGAATGGAAAGAAAAAGACTTGGAGGTGGAAAATGGTCAGGTGTTGGGGATGGGGGAGCAGCCTAGAATTTGTTATTTAAAGAGAGAACTGAAGGTACCCCCAAAGTACCCTCCAGCCAGCAGCCCTGAGGCCTCCAGGGCAGGCCAACTTGGCTGGATGATGAATGATAGATCAGGTGAGCATCTGATTACGCGATTGTCTGATCGCCAGCCTGATGCTGCCAGGTTCACGGACAAATAGGACCACAGGTGAGATGTTTCCTCTGCCCCTTTCATCCTATTTGGCAGTGGGCAGGCTTTTCAAACTCCTACCATTGGCCATAGCTGCTCCCACATTCTCAGTGGGTCCTGGTGGAAGGTTGTCTCATAGATGAGGTTTTCCTGATGTTGAGCAAGAACTTCCAGAAATTCCTGGAACATGCACCTCAGCTCTGCCACTTTAGGCACCCCACTCATGCCTTCTGTTACAGACTGATGTTTGGTTCCTCCACCAAATTCATAGTTTGAATCCTAACCCTCCATGTGACAGTGTTAAGAGGAGGGCAATTGATGGTGTTAGGAAAACTGGACAGCTTACCTGGCAAAGAATGAAACTGGACCACTTTCTTACACCAGACACAAAAATAAATTCAAAATGGATTAAAGACCTAAATGTGAGACTTGAAACCATAAAAATCCTAGAGGAGAGCACAAACAGTAATTTCTCTGACGTCGGCCATAGCAACATTTTTCTAGATATGTCTCCTGAGGCAGGGAAACAAAAGCAAAAATGAACTATTGGGACTACATCAAAATAAAAAGCTTCTACACAGCAAAGGAAACAGTCAACAAAACTAAAAGACAACCTCCAGAATGGGAGAAGATATTTGCAAATGACATACCCAATGAAGGGTTAGTATCCAAAATATATAAAGAACTGATAGAACTCAACACCAAAACCACAAATGATCTAATTAAAGAATGGGCGGAAGACACGAGCAGACATCTCTCCAAAGAAGACACACAGATGGCCAACAGACACATAAAAAGATGCTCGACATCATTCAGCATCAGGGAAATGCAACTCTAAACTACAGTGAGGTACCACCTCACACCAGTCAGAGTGGCTAAAATAAAAAAAACACAAGAAACAACAAGTGTTGGTGAAGATGTAGAGAAAAAGGAAATCTTGTGCCCTGTTGGCAGGAATGTAAACTCATGCAGCTACTGTGGAAAGCAGTAGGGAGGTTTCTCAAAAAATTAAAGAATTTATTATTATTTATTTATTTATTTGACAGACAGAGATCACAAGCAGGCGGCGGGGGGGGCGGGGGGAGAAGCAGGCTCCCCGCTGAGCTGAGAGCCCGAGTTCCTCAAAAAATGGAAAACAGAATTACCGTATGAGCCAGTAATTTCACTACAACTACTAGATGAATGGATAAAGGAGATGTGAGCCATAAAAAGGAGTGAAATCTTTCCATTTGCAAGGACATGGCTGGAGCTGAAGAGTATGATGCTAAGCGAAATAAGTCAGAAAAAGATCAATACCATATGCTCTCACTCACATGGGAAATTTAAGAAACAAAACAAATGAACAAAGGGGGGAAAAAAAGAGAGACAAACCGAGCATCAGACTCTTAACTATAAAAAACAAACTGATGGTGGCCAGAGGGGAGCGGGGTCGGGGGATGGGTGAAACAGGTGAAGGGGATTACGAGTTCATGTACCATGATGGGCACTCTGTAATGTATGGAATTGCTGAGTCATTGTATATTGTACACTTAAAACTAATATAACACCGCATGTTAACTATACTAGAATTAAATTAAATTAAAAAGGAGGGGTATTTAGGAGGTGTTAGGCCATGAAGGGGGAACCCTCATGAACAGGATTAGTCTCCTTATTAAACAGACCCCACAGGGGTGCCTGGGTGGCTCAGTGGGTTAAAGCCTCTGCCTTCGGCTCAGGTCATGATCCCAGGGTCCTGGGATGGAGCCCCACATCAGGCTCTCTGCTCAGCACTGAGCCTGCTCCCTCTTCTCTCTGCCTGCTTCTCTGCCTACTTGTGATCTCTGTCTGTCAAATAAATAAATAACACCTTTAAAAAAATCTTAAAAAAAAGCAAAAACAAAAAAACAGACCCCACAGAGCTCTCATACCCTCTCTGCAACCCAGAAGAGGGCCCTCACCAGAACTGGAGCAGGCTGGGAACCCGACCTCAGACTTCCAGCCTCCAGAACTGTGAGAAACAAAAGTCTGCTGTTTTTAAGCACCCAGTCTGTGCCATTTTCTTACCACAGCTCAAGTGGTCAAAACATCTTCTCTGTGTCCATTGCTTGATGGCCGTAAGGGGTTGGTCATGTCTACTGATCTGGGTGTTTGGAGAAGGGGGTGGGGAAGGCCATACCTGGGACCCGATGACATAGGAAGCTGGAGTCAGGATAGGTAAGGTTGGGGGAGTATCTTAGATGTGTCTCCCCCTCTGCTGGGGTTACCAGAGCTGCTTGGGGTGGGGTGGGGGGAGACCTGCTGGCTGGAAGGAGCCCGAGCGGGGAGTCTGGAAGCCAGCCCCAGTCCTAGTACCGCCCCAACCACTATGACTCTTGGGCAAGACCTTCCCCCAGGGACTCTGGGGGATTTCTGTGAAGTGGAGGGTGGGGAATCTACGGAAGTTCTGCAGTCCTGTCCTGGTCTCCAGCCTGTACCTTATGTGGACTGTCCCCTGAAGATTCGCATCTGAAAAGGCAAGGAGGCTACCTGAGTGGAATGCTCACTTTACGCTGGGAGCCCTTTGCACCTGCTCCTGGGTGTGATTCCCCAGAAGCCCAGAGTGGTTCCAGACCGTGCCCACATTCCACAGCCAGTAAGTGGTCCAGGCTGAACCAGAATCCCAGTCTCAGGCCCTGTGAGGATGCTCTGTGGGGCAGAGCTGGGACCCTAGCTTAGCTGCACACCTGAGCTTAGCTGGCAAAAGCTCAGGTAGGATGTAGATGAGAATGAACTAGTTCACCGGGAGTGGCCAAAAGGGAGATCTATTGCCTCTATACTAAGGAATGAAACTGGAGAAGTCAGGGATGGGGAGGCCTAGGCCTCTGCTCTGTTACTAAGGAGGGTAAGAAAATGCTCCCTGTGTCCTGACTCTGGGGCTCCAGGTGGAAATGAGGTTGCAAGATAGGGTTTCTCTTGCCCATACAGGCAGATCCCCCTACCCCCAGAATGGCTATTGCCGGCCCTCACACCCAGGTTGGAACCCTCACCTCAGCCTGGGTGACTCTCAGGCTGGTTACCTGTGTGAGCTAAAGAGCACTGGCTTTGCAGTCAGGCAGTTCTGAGTCAGGCCCTGGCTTTCTAACACTTCTGCCTCTCCGTGCCTCAGTTTTTCCATCTGTAAAATGGGGATAAGAAAAGGGATGACCTTCCAGGGTTGGGGGAAGGACAGAGCCCTTGCGTGTCTGGGCTTGCGGTTTGGATTCATGGGGTGGAGGGTAGGAAGGAAGGGCCCTCCCCACAGGGGTCTCCCCACAGATACCCCTAGCACTGGCGTCTCACTCCTCTCCTCAGAGCAGGGGAAGTAAAAGCTGCTTCAGTCCCTCTCCCTCAGGGCATTTGAATGATCTTTTCTGAAAAAGCCTAGTGATTTCCAAGACAAACCCAAGTCGTGAGCAGTTCCCACTGCAGGTCCCACATTTTGGACTCATCCCATGGTCACACTTTATTTCTGCTGAACCCAGACCCCCGCACTCTGGGCCCAGCGCTCCTCCCTCGGGCACCGGCTGTCTCCGGACGGTCGGGGCTGGTGCCTACTTCTCCCCCGAGCTCTCCCGGGATCTGCACGCCCGCAGGCGCCAAGGCGCTGGCGGTGCCCCGGGGAGATGACAGAGTGTGGTGTTTAGAACCCTCCGCCGCGCTCCCCCAGGAGCTTTGAGCTCCGCGAAGGCCCCAGACGGCGCCCGCCGGCCCCCGGGCCTGCTCAGGGAGGGATAGGGTTCCCCGCCCAGTCCTCGGCCCCGCAGCACCCCTGCCCCTCCCCGGGCCAGTGACCCCCTTCTGCAGCAGAAAAACTTGAGGCTGCGAAAGGCACCGCCCCCAGAGGGCTCAGGAGTGGCAGGAAGGGCAGCCAATGATGGTGGAGGCTGCGCATTACATCACCACCGTGGGCTCCCATTGGTTGAGAACACAGCCTCCCGGGCCCTGCATCCCAGCTGCCACATTGGGCTTTTGCGCCCCAGGCTCGCAGATTCTTGGTACCTGGCTGGCAGAGAAGGCCCGCGTGGGCAGAACACTGGGCAGACGGAGGCCCAGGCTCTGCCACTGAGCAGGGCAGAGACATCGTGTCGGCAGGTGTCACGCTCCTCAAGTGCAGGAGGAGAGGGTTTCTATTCTAACGTCCTCCACCCACCCTCCCGCCACCGTTTTATAGAACCCACCCAGGTCCAGGTTCTGCCCCAGTTCCTCCACCAACACACATTCACCCACCTGGACGTCCTCCCTGCAGGGCTGCCAGCCTTGGGCGGGGGGAGGGACAGGGACCCTGTCTGGCTCAGTCTCCTTCGCATCCCCAGAGTCTGGCCGGACGTGGAGGTGTATGAAAATGGTAAGCGTTAGCTGAATGTTCCCTAAAAGGTGGACACGGCTAAGGCTCCAGCGTGATTTTATTCATACTATAAACATTTACTCCGCACGGACGTTGAGGCTGGGTGAGGATAGCCGATGGTCCAAGGTCATAGAACTGGTGAGTTTGCACCCAGGCAGGCTGGCTCCAGAGCCCTTAATCCCGACGCCTGCCTGGGGAATGAATGCAGAGCCAACCCTCATTGCTGTGTTTGCTCTGAGCTCCCCCAGCCGATGGGCAGTCTTTGGCAGGAGCCTTCCCTGGCCTGGCTTGTCAGGGCCAGGCTGCTCTGTGGTGCTGTCCTAGCAAGCTTGGGTGGCAACAGGGAAAAGCCGTTGCTGGCATTTGAGGAGGTCAGTCCTGAGATGTCAGAAAGGACTTCAGCTCTCTTGCCACCTCAGGGATGATGGTGGCACATAAATCACAGTGAGTGGGCTCATGTCAGGTCAACAGAGGCAGTGGATGCTGGCATGTTCCCGCCTCCTTTCTCTGTCCCCCGCCCCCCCCCCACCATCCCCTTCTCTCTCTGGGCTCTAGTCACAGCCCAGCACGGATTCTCTGAGTGATCCTGGGAAACGTGTGCCTCCTATCTAGGCTTTGGGGTCCTCTCATCTGCACCAGGAGAATTTGGGATGGATACTCTCAGTCCCAGAAAACCTTTAGAATCCAACCCATGCCCTTTCCTTGAGGCTCTCTGGCCTTTAGGCCTGTGCCCTATGGTTTTGGGCCCTGAAGGGTGCTGTCCCAGGGGCACCAGGGACGGGGTGCAGATGTCTGAGTGCTTCCTAGGACCAACACCTCTGACCTTAGGGAAGCTTCTGTGGAGTCCAGCCTGGCGACTTGGAACATGAATGTCTGGCTGTTTCCCACTACTCTTTGGTGATTGCTGCGGAAGGGGATGGAGAGAGGTTCAGCTCTGCAGGGTGGATTTTGTGAAAGGGCATCAGGTCTGCTCACTGTGGGTCCCAGATGGAAGTTTCCTGTAGGCAGACTTGTACCTAAAGAAGAGCTTGGAAGCTGAGCAGCATGAGCAGCGCTGTGACGGCGAGCTCTGCCTCCAGAGCCGTGCAAGCGGATCTCTTTCCCTCATGCATCCGGACTGATCTACGTGAGGCACCGTGCAAAGAGCTTGGCCGGGCGGGGGTGGGGGTGGGGTTGCAGAGGACAAGGAGGCCCAGCAGGGGAAGAGCTACTTTCACAGATAACTGCAAAGCTGTGAGTGTGAGTGCAGGGAGAGAGTGTCCGAGTCTGCACGGGAGCCTGAAGGGTGCGTTGGGGACGAGAGCACAGCCCTTTGCTGGGCCTTAATGTGGGCCAGAAGTTTCTCAGGCAGACAGGCTGGAGAGAGAGCCAGCATGCATGCAGGCATTCATGCATTCACTCATTCACGTCATATTTTCTGAATAAATATAGAAGGGCATATTGTGGAAGAAATGGATCAGGGGAAGATAGGACTGGACACTTTTAAAATCCAGGGTGGCCTTCAGCATGGGTGGTCAGAACCCATCTCCACGTAACGTTCCAGGAAGGGCCTGGGCCTCTCCCTTTCTGGCAGGCCTGTCTATTGACTGCTGTCTTTCTTTTCTCCTCCCCACTGCACAGCCAGCCGGTCCAGTGTCTGTGAGCCACTCTAGAAGGATATGACTCCAAGGAGGATCTGGGAGCTGTGTATCCTAGCAACCGCTGAGGCTGGCATCAGCGGGGAGAGGCCCGGACTCAAGGTTTGTCCCGATTCCCCAGCCTTCCATTAATGGTGCATCTCATCGGGGATGGGGGTAGGGAGGAAGAGGAGAGAGATGGTCAGAAGTGTAGCGTCCAGCCCCATTATTCTCTCTCAGACAACACAGTTGGGGTTGGAGACGGGGTGGGGGGGTGGGGGACGGGGACAGGGGAGTCCCTTAACTGAATATACTCCCTGCCTGTCACCAAGGCCGATTTGTCACCATTCAGAAGACAATGAATCTAGGCAGTGATCATCAACGACAGCTAACATCATAGAGGGATAGACAGTTGGAAGTTAGTTTCCTTCTCATGGAAGACCGTAAAGACCGTAACACCACCTATGAAGTGTTCCTGCCAAAAATCAAACCAGAATCAGATAAGCCTCTAGAGGTAATTCCTGGTTCCACAGATAGAGCCAGATTTTATCTGCAGGCAAACACTTACAGGTTACATCAGTAAAAGATTACAAGGAAAAAGAATAAAAGGAGGGAAAAAAACCTACCAAACAAAACAGAAGGGGAATCTATAAATTAACAGAGAATCTCCAGAGAAATATTAGCCAATTATCACAGATGGACTTCACTTGATTCCTGACAATAAAAACTGACACATTCATGAGACAGTTGAGGGACATTTAAACACTGACTGGGTATTTATTCATGTCAAGGAACGATTTTTAATTTTTGAGGGGTGTTAGGATGGTATTGGGACTATAATTAAAAAGAGCCCTAATTGTTGAGGAATACATACTGAAATATTTATGGATGAAATAAGATGTCTGGAGTGTGCTTTAAAGTCATCCCTAGGGACGCCTGGGTGGTTCAGTGGGTTAAGCCTCTGCCTTCGGCTCAGGTCATGATCTCAGGGTCCTGGGATCGAGCCCCACATCCGGCTCTCTGCTCAGTGGGGAGCCTGCTCACCCCCCCCCCGCCCCCGCCTGCTGCTCTGCTTACTTGTGATCTCTCTCTCTGTCAAATAAATAAATGAAATGTTTAAAAAAAATAAAGTCATCCCTAGTGGAGAGGAGGACGTGGAGGATTAGAGGCACCTGAGCTGATAATTGTTGTAGCAGGGTGATGTCAGGGACATGGGGGGGTCATACCACCTTATTAAGTTGAGTCATATGAAATTGCTGACATTTGGTCATTTTTGACCTTCAAAATACCAATTTCATATGGTGCAAACTAATCTTCCAGTGTATGTCTGACATTTTTCCATAATAAAAAATGTACTTTTAAGAGCACTAGGAGAAGTCTATGCCTGCTTTTCCAAAAGTCTTTGTACTAGGATAGAGGTATCTTGGGCTGGTACTCGAGTCTATAGCACTGTCAGGAGAAAAGCTGAAAACACTTCTCAGAGACACCTGTAATCCACATGAGTTATTTTCTGTTGAACTAATAATAATAGTAATAATAATTTACTGGCCACTGACAGCAAATTCTCAGTGACTTGCCTGGGTACGTTTGAGCTGTAGAAGGTGGCTTCATTGATGTTTCAATTGCTCAATAAGTAACAATAAAAATTTAAAGGAATTCAAACAAGCAGTACACTGGGCATCAAATAGAAATGCTTGCTTGCTTAGGAAGAGAAGGCTCAGGTTTTCCATTAAGTCCCTGCTCTGGTTCCTGTTTCTATCTTGATGCTGAATTAATCACTGGATCTACCCACAGGTTGTATTTGTTTGTTTTTAAAATATTTATTCATTTATCCTTTTTAAGTAGGCTCTATGGCCAACATAGTATTTGAACTCATGACCCCAAGATCAAGAGTCACATGCTCCACCAACTGAGCCAGCCAGATGCACTGCCCTCCCTTATTTATTTTTCATGTCTTTTCTTTGCTGACCATTGTGCTGGGTGCTGTAGGCGAGGACATGGTTTCTTGTCCTAACAAGCTCACGAATCTAATCCTGACTCCCCATCTTAAAAGCTTTATGACCTCCAGCAAGTGTCGAATCTCCATTTGGGCCTCAGTTTTCTTACCTGCAGATTGGGGGTGATGACAGTTTATACCCGCATATAGGGATTTTATGAGGATTGGATAAAATAAGGCAGTCAAGTACTTAGTGTGTGGCACATTGTAGGACCCAATGAATGGTAACTACTACTACAACTGTAAGTACTACTAATACTGTAAGTACGAGTGCATAAAACCCTGAGGGTTTAACAGTGAATATAAACTGTTGGTTCCAAAGATGTGTGATATAAGATATCCTGGGGGACTGGTGTCACAGGGGCATCTTGTACTAAACCTTAAAGGATAAGAAAATCAGAAAGTACTCACTGCCCCACAATATTCACTCTTCCTCCCTTTTTTAATAATCAAATTAAGACGACATTTTCCAGCATTCGTTATTGCTAGGTTTGGCAGTGTGACTAAGTTCTGGCCAAGAACATTCATGTAGGACTTTTATGTAGGACTGGTCATATGTTTTAGGTAGAACTTCTGGAAAGCGTGCTTAAAAGAATCTGACTCAGCTGAGAGGAGAGTCCCTTGATCTCTGTTTGTTTTCTCTGTTGGACTGGAATGCTGATGTGAAGGCTAGAACTCCAGCATCCACTTTGAGGTGTGAGTTGACTTGCAGACAGAAGATGTGCACTGAGGATGATAGTGCATGATGGGAGCCTGTTTCTTTTTTTGTGATACTTTGGAACCACTATGATGTCCCTGTACTGTCTATCTCTCTCCTTTTCTGTGTGAGAGAAATGAACTTCTGTCTTAAGTCTGCCCATTTTCCCCTGTTATATGCAGCTGAACCTAATTCCAGGGGTGCTATTCAAAATATTTAGCAACCAGAGTGGCGTGGGCACTGACCAGGCAGAACAAACTCTGGCCATTGTGCTAGAGCAGCAGGTGAGAGCTGGGAGTAGCAGGGGCACTTTTAGCAGCAGATATTTACCATGTGGTATGGATGCATTTTATTATTTTAGCCACCAGTCCAGCTATCTCAATACGTACCAGCTGAAAACTAGCTGAATACCAGACCTGCTTATTCTTTTTTTTTTTTTAAGATTTATTTATTTATTTGAGGGGGTGGAGAGGGTCATCAGAGGGAGAGGGAAAGGATCTCAAGCGGACTCCCCACTGTGACCCTGAGATCATGAACTGAGCTGAAATCAAGAGTCAGAGGCTCAACTGACCGAGCCACCCAGGTGCCCCCAGCCCTGCTTACTCTTAACTGATACAATGAGCAGTGTTTGAGAATAGCTGAAAAGACAAGAAGGCCTCCAGGCCATGGACACAGCTTGAGTACAGGCTGAGTGGGTGAATGAAGCATGGAGAGTTATGAACACCGAGAACCCTGGTTCACCCTGACTTGATGGGAATGTTTTTCCTTTTCTTTCCCCCCTTTTTTTGTTATGTTAAAATACATGCACATAAAATTTACCGTTTTGACCATTTTTTAAAGTGAAGCAGTATTGAATCCATTTCTAATGTTATGCAATCATCGCCACCATCCCTCTCCACAACTCTTTCATCTTATAAAACTGAAACTCTGTCCCCATGAAACGCTAAGCCCTCTCCCCCTCCCCTCAGTCCCTGGCAAACGCCATTCCACCCTCTGTTTCTATGATCTGGACTCTTCCAAGTACTTCACAGAGTACTTGTCTTTTTGTGACTGGCTTATTTCATTTAGCAGAATGTCCTCAAGTTTCATCCACATTGTTGCACATTGGAGCCTTTCCCTCCTCAGTAAGGTTGGAGAATATTCCTTTATATGTATATGTCCCAATTTGTTTATTTCTTCATCCATCAAAGGACACCTGGGTTTCTTCCATGTTTCAGCTATTGTGACTAATGCTGCTGTGAACGTGGGTGGACAGACTGATGATCTCTTTGGGTCCCTGCTTTCGGTTCTTTTTGATATACCGAAATGTGGGATTTTGATATACCCAGGAGTAGGGTTACTGGGTGGCAGGGTAGTTCCGTTTTTAATTTTTTGAGGACCCCCCGCACCGTCTTCTACAGTGGTTGCACCAGTTTGCATTCCCACCAACAGCGCACGGGGTTCCAATTAGTCCGCATCCTCGCCAACACTTGCTGTTGTCTGTTTTCTCACAGCAGCCATCCTAAGACGTGTAGGGGGTTATCTCGTAGTTTTGATTTCCCTCATGGCTAGCAATGCGGAGCATCTTTTCATGCACTTACTGGCTATTCGTTTATCTTCTTTGAAGAGAGGACGTCCTCTCGAGTGTATGCCTGTATGTGTCTGTCATAAAGAGGGGCTGGAAGATAACATCAGAAGCCAAACAAATCAGGCTACAGAAGCCTGTGAGAGGTAGTTTCAAGAGTATTCTTGAATCTGAACATTGGTGGGTTTTCGGTTGTGTGAGGGACTAGATGGCCATGGGAAGTGAGGAATCTTGGCTCTGTGATGCTGGGTGTGTGTGTGTGTTTGTGTGTGTGTGTGTGTGTGTTTCAGTGACCATTGTAATGGAACCAGCCATCCCTGTTAGTCAAAGAAACACAAGTCCATCCGGATTCAGGGAGGGACAGGCACAGGTGCCCCGCTTCCCAGGAGGAGTGTCAAGGTCACGTTGCCGAAACATATGTGAGGTGGGACATACTGTTGCGGCCATCTTTGGAAACAACCACCTGGCACAGGAGGTGTCCTTCCTTTTCTGCCACCTGTCTTGTTAAGAAGCCCCTTTGCTTTCTCCCAGCTCCAGCCTGTTCAGAACCATCAGGAGGTTCTCACTGTCTTCTAAATGGGATACACAGTGTGCACCTAAATTATTTCTGGAAACCAACTATATCTTTGGTGGAAAATGTCCAGGAAAAAGCTCAGCATTGAACTAATTAGCTAATGTAATTGAAATAAAGGGAACAGTGCAGGCTCTAAACGTGATTCGAAAATGAAGAGACATGGATTTTTCAGTGGGAGGTGATATAGCTCCCATCACTATCCAGAGTTACATGTTTTATGAGCTTTTCATTTACCAGAATTTCCTGAGTGCCTACAAGGTGCCAAGCACTGTGCCTGGTGCAGGTTGAAGATGCAGGTGACCCAGCTCCCACCTACATGACGTTTAAACTTGGCAGCAGAGAAGACAAAAAAAAAAAAAAATGTAGTCTCTGATGTGCTTAGTGCTCTAAGGGGGGAATGCAAAAGGTGCCCTAGGGACACAGAGGGTTGGGCTCTAAGATTGCCCTTGGGCTGAGTTTTGGAGAAGAGGTGTAAGAGTACCAGGAATTCATGAATAAAGCAGACCCTGGAAGCTCCTGATGCTTGGTCTTTATATGTATATAATAAAGATAATAAATATGTATTGTATATAAAATATATGCAAATATATTATATATTCATATAGGCATATATAATATCATATAATATATAAAATAATTTATATATAGAGATATATTGTTTTAATATATGTGTATATGGTTTCTGTCACTCACCATCATAGCCTCGAGATGAGCAACAACAAGTCAGAAATGCATCAGAGACTAATTATACAGCAATATGGGGTCATTTAGTGAGAGGGCAAGCAGCCCCAAATTCTACAAGCTCAGAGGGAATGGGATTGCCCAATCATATTTAAAACAATCAATGTCCAAACTCTTGATTCTGGGCCCTTTAAATTTTAAGTTATCTCTTAGATCTACTGTTTTAATGAGGTACACTGGATGATTGCATTTTAAAGTCTTGTGTCTTAAAGGAAAATTAATCATCCTTACATAAATTTACAAAGAACTTATACACATAGGCTTTGATCTAATTTTCCTGACAGCCATGTCAGAGGAGTTCATCCCCATTTTTTGGATCATGCTCAGAAGATCAAGTGGCTTGCTCAAGGTCATGCAATTAAAATCAGAGATGAAAACTCCAGCCTAGTTCTTCTGCTATGTTTTACTTTCTTTGTTGGATAATTAACTTCTGAGGAACAGCTGCTTCTTCCATGATGCCAGATAAATGACAGATGAGTGGATTTGAGCTAAAATGATGGAGGGGAGAGAACCATGATCTTTTATCGTTTAGATCTCCCCTCCCCCTGCCAAGGTCACTTTGACTTTTGACGTTCATACTGTCAGCAGGAGGAAGAGAGGTTTCCTTGGCTAGGTCAGGGTGTGGTGTGCAGCATGTCCCCCGCATTGTCTTGGCCAGAACACAATCACTGGGCCCCATCTCAAGCTTAGAGTGTCTGGGAAATAGGGTCCCCGACTAGCCAGGTGCTCCCCAGCTCACGGAGCATGATTGCTTGGCGTTCAGCTGGTCATCTCTGCTGTAAGCCAGCACTTACAGAGTGCTCACGATCTAGTGGGCAGCACTATAAGAGCTCTGCCTGTATTAATACATTTAATCTTTGAAACCTAACTCTATGCGGATGTACTACGTTTTGTCCTGTTTTATGGATAAGGAACCGAAGGCACAGAAAGTGGGTAAGTAACTGGAATTCAGACTGAGATCCTTGCTCTGGACCCCTGGAGCTTGGCTGCCTCCCACCCCATGCATCCCTCATTGATTTCTCCTCTGAGATGGGACCTATATGTAGCTTCTCCACTCTATCCCTCTGCCGCCATTACAGGTCACGCCCTCTTCATGTCTTGTATGTGTCCCCATCCCCCAACTTGTACCCTTCCATCTACTCTTGTCTTTGTCACCAGTGATCTTTTTTTTTTTTTAGATTTTATTTATTTATTTGTCAGAGAGAGAGAGAGCGAGCACAGGCAGACAGAGTGGCAGGCAGAGGCAGAGGGAGAAGCAGGCTCCCTGCTGAGCAAGGAGCCCGATGTGGGACTCGATCCCAGGATGCTGGGATCATGACCTGAGCCGAAGGCAGCCGCTTAACCAACTGAGCCACCCTGGCGTCCCTGTCGCCAGTGATCTTAAATGTCAAGTGAGGTCCTGTCTCTGCTCTTTCCCACCAGAGCGTGGGTGGTGTCCTCAGAGTGAAGTCCAGATGCCCCTCATCTCTCACCAGCCTGTGTGCTCCAAACACTCTAGGCTCCCGCTGTCCCCTGAGCTTCTCACCAGGCCCCACACTCACCAAGGAACCCAGCTGTAAATCCCTGCTTTTGCCACGTTGCTCCTTCTTTCTGGAATGTTCTTCCTTTCTCGCATTTGCCAAACTGCCAGGCCCTCAGAACAAGGCTCAGGAGTCACCCACCTCAGACTTCCCTTCCAGGCTACCCCAGGCAGGTCCTTCACTGTCTCTTCTGTGCTCCCCGAGTTTGTGCCTAGACCCCAGCTGCCTTGTTGTTGGCTCTTTACTCAACTGTCTCCCTCCCCAGAACAGGAACTACTTAGGGTCAGGACAGTATCTCACCCATGATCTTTCCCACGGGGTCCAGAACAGTGGCTGAGCTCTCCGTTGTACCAGGAGGAAGGGAGCCCGTTTTTTCTGGCCTGGCCTGCCTCTGCCTAGATTTGACCCTGGCTGGCTTCTCTATTAGGAGAAAGCATTTGACCAGTCCCTGATTCTGAACCCTGGGAAACCTTGTGAAAAGTACTGATGGCCAAATGTCACTGCTCCCCAGTGACACTATGATGCAGTTGGGGTTGAGAACTACTCGGCTTCCCCCAGCTCTAATGTGTCCATGAGCTCCCTGGGACCCTGCTGGAGGGCTCATTGGAATCCGGTAGGTCTGGGATGGGGTTGCAGGGCCTGCATTTCTCACTAGCTCCCAGGTGGTAACAATGCTTCTGGTCCTCGGATCATGATGGGAGTCGAGAGTCCTTGGATGATCTGGCCATCCCTTGCCTGGCATTCAATGCCACTGAGATGGAAGGAGGAGGTCTGGAGGCCTGCTTGTCAGGAAGGAGGGGAGGGGTCAGGGAAGGGGGTGAGGTCAGGAGGTGGCTCATCCCTGAGAGCTATCATGGAGGATGCACAGGCAGGACGTTGTGACCTGTGGCACAGGTGGTGGAAGTGCTTGGACGCCTGCCATGAACCAGGGCTCCGTGGTTCTGCCAAGCAGAGGGGCTAGTGCTTGACATCTGCAGTGCACTTTCCCAGACTTCTCTTCTGGTTCTCATTTAATTCCCTGTCCCATTTCATGAACGAGGAAACAGAGGCACAATAAAGAACAAATCCAAGGCCTGCAGCTGGGAAATGACAGAGCCCTGGCTCCAGATGGTGTGATTAACCCCTTGGCCGTATGAGCCCCCTTGTTTCTGACCCAGTGCATATTCATTTATTTCTCCATCTCGTTAAATATCTAATGAGCCCCTGTTCTAAGCCAGGCTCAAGGCTGGACACAGGAAACACAGGGGTGTCACCACCCAGGAGAGAGCCCAAAGACAGGTCTTGAAGATCTGCTCGGAAGGCTGAGAGTTGGGCCTGTCTGGCCAACCCACAGAGAAACCCCCTTCCCTCCTGCAAGGTCCATGCTGATGAGTAGCTCCCAACCTGGGGCCCCAGCCTGAGCATGTGCCTGGCTCTGCGATGGGTCAGTGGCCGGCCCCCCACAGGTCTCTGGATCGGAGGCAGACAGTGCAGCCTGGGGCTCCTACTCACAACCTTCTTCCCCTCCCATCCCCGATTCTTAGGATTTCTGTCCTCTTCAGGCCCCTCCTGCTCACTCCATCCTTTGATTCTCATTGTCACAGCCCACGGGCCACATAACTGCCTGTCTTTAACAGAATCAATTCCATTCTATTATTTACTAATTGCTTAGTTATTATTTTGATGGATGGAATAGGACGTGCAGCCCTCTGGGCTCCTGGAAAACAAATTGACTTCCAGCCCACGCCACTTGGATAATAATAGAGCTTCATGTGGGCGGGTGCACTGGAACACCATTGTGTCCTGTGCCCCTCGCTCCTGGGGACGTCACTTCAGGTGACTCTCACAGGGTGGCGGTCCCATCTGATGACCTCTGTAGCAAAGGGCAGAGCTAGCTCTCCCTCAGGACCCCTGGTTGCTATGGGGCTGATGCTCAGAGCTGCAGATGAGGGAAAGGCGGAGGGAGCCCGGGTCGGGAGGAGAGTTATCCAAACCAGAGGGAAGCAGACAAACCGAAGAAAGGCTTACTCAAAGCCAGGCGCTCCCTGGTCCCAGCTCCTGTTCCACTGGCTGTCCTGTCTGTTGGCATCACTGCCGCCACCATCAGGCTGGGAGCTGCTGCAGGATCTGAATCGTATTCACCTCTATCATTCCAGGGGCCAGGGTGGAGTTGGACAGGCTCAATGATGTCATGCGCATCCCCCTGAAGGGGAGGGCCAAGAGTCCTAATTCTGGCATCTGTACCCAGCCTGGCAGCTGCCATTCGTGTTCAGTTCTTTCCAGCAGCTCACATGTGTGACGCATGCTCCCTAGGTTGGGTTACCCTCTGGCATACTGTTGATTCACGGTCAGTATTTCCACTTGATGAAACCCAGTGGGATTTTGCCACTTATGTAACCAACTCCTAGGGAGGATCTGCTAGGAGTCAACCCTGTTTTCTATGTCAGTGACTCACTGATTCCTTATAACAGCCCTCTGAAGTAGGTACCATCATTATCCGCACTTTACAGAAATCTGACACGTGAAGGAGGTAAGCCAACCAGCTGGGAAGTGCCCTTCCGCTAAGCTTCTCCTGGTCCCATTTCCCAAGTTCCCTGATGCTGTGTGCCTGCTTTGATCTTCACCAAGCAGCTTCCCAACTTCTTTTCCTGTTATGTAAAATGCCAAGTTCCTCAGGTACTTCCTTTGCCTTAATAGCTAACATTTGAAGAATACCTATGACTTTATGCCACAAACTTTTTTTTTTTAATTTCTTTAACAGAGAGATCACAAGTAGGCAGAGAGGCAGGCAGAGAGAGAGGGGGAAACAGTCTCCCTGCTGAGCAGAGAGCCCGAAGTGGGTCTCGATCCCAGGACCCTGAGATCATGACCTGAGCCGAAGGCAGAGACTTAACCCACTGAACCACCCAGACACCCCTATGTCACAAACTTTCAAAAAAGAAACCAAACTTCTGACATGTTAAGAAACTTCTGAAGGTCACACAGCTAATACTTTTTTTGTGGGATTAAAATTTTTTTTATTGTTGAAATTTAATTGACATACAACTTATATCAATTTTAGGGGCACGGCCTTAGTGATTTGACCATTCTATACATTATTCACTGCTCACCATGATGAATGTAGTTACTACCTGTCACCGTAACTTCCCGCCTTCTTGATCATGCACTCCACCAGCAGAAACTTCTGAGCATTCATCCCTCCAATATACGTGTGCTGAAGTGCCTACAAATTATGTCCAAGCACTGTTATTAGGAATTACTGTCTCAAGGCCCATGATAGACTTAGGGCAAGGGCCCTCATTTAAAATGATGGAAATAACCCTACTTTTCCGATAAGCCCTTCTTGGGAATTTCTGACTGGGGGTGAGGGATAATGGCTGGTCAGATTTGTTGCTGGTTTGATCTCAATGCAGTTGAAAGGAAGGGTTGTCCTTGCAAGAGAGGGGAGGGTGAGCCTTGTCATTTGCTTGTTTTTCTTCGGCACTTCCGTGATCAGTACTGTCTTCAGCTCACAGATCCCTGATAGGATCTTTTAAAGGAGGCTTTAAAGCCATCTGTCTACTTTGGGAGAGTTGACTGGATGAAAAGTGGACAGTTGCAAATCCAGAGGCCCAGGCAAAGCCAAACTACCATACATTGAAACCTCAGTGGGAGAAGGCAGTTGCCATGAACCCCTCCACACCACGGTCACCTGACCCCAGACAACCTGGAGGTTAGCTTGTCAATTAAACATTTGTAAAGCTTTATTTCTTTCCTAATTTTTGCATGAAGAGCTGAATAAAAATTCTAATATTTTTCTTCCTGCACTCAGATGAATCTGCTTTCCAACCCCCTGGGGTCTACCTCTCCCTCCTTACTCCCCCCTCCCCCCATTATAGTCTATGTTTTCGCTCCTTTAACGTTTAGTAGCATTTCTTCTATGATTTTCCAGAGTTCTTAACACATGATTCAGCCATTTTTATGCAGATTAAATCTTCGCTTGAGCAACTAAATGTTTAAAAATATCTACAGATAATTATTTGATTAAATAAATACATGTTCAGAAACACAAACAGTTCTCAAAAACACTTTTATGTGCGGTATTAAGTTCAAAATAGGTGCTCTTTTTTGGTATTATACACGGGAGAAAATTCTAAGCTTGATTTTAAGAGATCAAATAAACAAACGCTCTGAAGGGCTTATAATTCTTTTAAACAAGCCCTCCCTACCTGTCACTTGTTGGGGCAACATTTGTAAAGCAACAGGCATGGGTCTTAGGGGGTCACCGGCTGGAGAGGTCATGGGATTAGTGGGCCCAGCTGGCCACGCAGCTCCCAAATAAGCAGAGATTTAATAGGGCAAGTGCCTGAGTCTCATCGACGTTAAAGGTCCCACAGTTAATGGTGGAGTTGGATTAAAATCCCTATGGAGAAAACTTGCTATTCTTTCATATGAGGCAGCTATTACCACAATAACGCTGTGTAACAAAAACCCCCCCC
>RCUC01118445.1:0-11710 GCA_003697995.1 Taxidea taxus jeffersonii
TCATGGTAAGGAATTTTCCTGCTTTCATGAGCCACAGTAGGTCGCTTATGAGGATGCTGCGTAATCTCTGTGCTAATCATCTGCTGACAAATAGAACTTCCAACGCCTTCCTCTCCACCTCGCAGGTGAGAACCTTCTTTTACAGTCTTGGTCCCAGCATCAGGGTGAGCAGCGGTATCCTGGAGACTCCCTAGTTTGGCCAGTCCTCCCTGCCTTCGGACTCCCTTTTACTGTTCTTCTCCACTAAGAATCTCTAGGACCCTACATATGGCTTTATCAAAGATTGCACTCCCTATCCAAGGAGACTTTGTTTTTACAGAGTGGAAAGACTGAAATTCAATGCCCTTTAAAAACACAAGCGCCGGGGGCACCTGGGTGGCTCAGTGGGTTAAGCCTTTGCCTTCGGCTCAGGTCATGATCCCAGAATCCTGAGATCGGGTCCCGCATCGGGCTCCCTGCTTGGTAGGAAGCCTGCTTGTGTTCCCTCTCTCGCTGTGTCTCTCTCTGTTGAGTAAATAAATCTTCAAAAACAACAACAACAAAAAACAAACCAAAAAACCCCACAAGCGCAGTCATACAGCTAGAATGTGGGAGAGCTGCCGGTAGACCCCTACTCCCCAGCCTGCTGATCTTTCCATTATGATACAGCCAGGAACACCTCTCAGCAATGGTGGTTCTGTGAGCTTCCTTTTCTGAGCACAAAGCTGAGATCTGTGTCTCACAGCTCAACAGACTCTCTCACAACTGCTCATGGGATACTGGTATCCAGAAGTGAGTCTCTCCCCTGGCTCTTTTTACATTAGCCAACTTTCACAGACTTAACAGGTGCGGCATCCTCCTTGGGGGCTCTCCTCTCTCATTCCTCAAACCCTCAGACCAGTTGTGGCGGCCTCCGAGCCCACTTTTAAATCCGTTCCACCCTGTTCCGTCTTAGCAACAAAAACAGCTGCTTGTCCAGCTTGACCAAGAGCAAAAGGACACACACTTCCTCCTCAGTTTTCCTTGCTATTTATAGTTTTAGTCCTACTCTGGCTTCCATGTGGCTGGGTCAGCTGACCCATGCCCTCTGCAGTGACTCCCGCACAACTTTAATCAGAGACTGCTCCTTCCATCTCTGTCCCAAAGTGTTGCTGGGGGTTACTGGTTTTCTTTCTACAGTGCCACTCTGCGCGAGTTGACAGTCGTGTAGCAGGAGCCAGCCAGGAAGAGAGGGAAAGGGGGGAACCAAGTCTGTATGAAAGTCTCTGGGAAGGAGGGGTAGGCCATGGAGATGGTTTATCCAATGATTCGGGCTATTTTAAATTTTTTTAAGATTTTATTTCTTTGACAGAGAGAGATCACAAGTAGGCAGAGCAGCAGGCAGAGAGAGAGGGGGAAGCAGGCTCCCCGCTGAGCAGAGAGCCTGATGTGGGGCTCGATCTCAGGACCCTGAGATCATGACCTGAGCCGAAGGCAGAGGCTTTAACCCACCGAGCCACCCAGGTGCCCCCAGGCCATTTTAATAATACACTTTCAGCTTTCTGTCCTCACTTCTGTCAGCTGTTGTACTATCACGTAGGTAGATAGGAAAAAAAAAAGGACTGTTCCCCACAGTAGGTCAGTAACAGCCCTCAAGAGAATGCAAGTAGGAATAAGATGTCTGACCAGGAAGGAATTCCAGGTTCACCTCCAGGATGCTCACAGTTCTCATGAAATTTGAATTTACTACTGCTACAAATAGTTATCGTTCCAAGTCAGCCCTACGGGTCCATACTCTTCTAAACACTACATATTTTAACCTCATAGCAAGTGAGTTACACAGTTACTATCTCTGTGTTACAAATGAGGAAATTAAAGCATAAGTTAATTGCTCTTGTAACACTCTGTCTGCCTCCTAATCAAGAATACAGTTCAAAGGAGGAAAAGCGATCTGCAGGAAGACATTCATGACACGGTCGGTTACTTAGAAGAAGAAGCAACTGGACATGACCTAAACATCTAACCGTTGAAGAGTGATTAGCTCCACAGAGCACAGATCAGTGGAATATGATTCGAACTATTAAAACGATCACCATAATAAACCTGTTGCGGTGCGGAAAGTCGTTCGTGACATCTGTGGGGAGCGCAGCCATGCACCTCTCTCCGCTGTGACTAGATAGCCATAACTGGAAGAGAACTTGTGAGAATGGAAAGTTAATGTATTCAAGCAGGACACGGGATGTCCTTCAGATTTTCTTTAAAGATTTTATTTATTTACTTGACAGAGAGTGATACAGTGAGAGAGGGAACACAAGCAGGGGGAGCGAGAGAAGGAGATGCAGGCTCCCTGCTGAGCAGGGAGACTGATGTGGGGACTCATCCTACGACCTTGGGATCATGACCTGAGCTGAAGGCAGATGCTTAACCAACTGAGCCACCCAGGCGTCCCTTTTTACACAGTTTATAGACTGGACTGGACAGTCACCTGTTCTAAGTCTTAGGGAAGGGATCTAGAGCGCTCGGTCCTTCTTCCCTCCCTTCCTTCCATTCACCTTCAATCCACCTTCACACTGTGGAATCTAGTTAATCTTTTCCTGAGCTGAGTCTCCTCCTGTTGGAAAGGAATGGCTACCCACCCATGTTCCCTGTAGAGTTATTCAAGATAGCCAAGAAGTGAAAGCAAACTAAGTGTCCATGGAGAGATGAATGAATAAAGAAAGTATGGTATCTGCATATAATGGAATAGTATTCAGCCATTTAGAAAAAAAAAAAAAAAGGAAATCCTGTTAGACACTAAAACATGGATGAATCTTGAGGGCATTTTGCCGAGTGAAACAGGCCAGTCATAAAGACAAAAACTATACAATTCCGCTTCTCTCAAAAGGAGTCAGACTCATAGAAACAGAAAGTAGAATGTGCTTACCATGTGCTAGGAGAAGGGGGAAATGAGCTCAGTGGGTATAGACTTTCAGCTGTTCAAGACAGAACAGTTTAGTTGTGCAAGACAGAAAAGTTCTAGAGAACTATACACAATATGCATGGAGTTAATGGTACTTACTGTACTCTCAAAAATGGTTAAGATGGTATGTTTTAGATGTGGTTTTACCTCATTAAGAAGAAAAGAAATGGCCACTTCTGCAGAACCAACAGCCACTTGAATTCTGTCATGTTAACCCTTTGCATCTAGGTGTGGGCAGCACTACTCATCATCCATTTTTCCTTCCATTGACGTGTTTGGGTACGTCTTTACTCTGAGACCCTCCAGCTGTGCCCTGGTCTTGGTCGTCCATGAGGACTCCTTCTCTAACAGGGAAAGAAAATAGATGTGAAACCTTTCTCCTATAGAGATAAGGAAATTATCTGTAAAGTCAAAGGTGACTTATCAGATGTTAAGTAACTAGAAAATTTCCCTTCCTTAACCATCATGCCACCCAAGTCCCAAGTCCCTGCAGCCTATTTAGAAGGTCAAGATCAGGTGTGTGGTTTTGGTGCTGAGCAGTAATGCAGCAGTACCTTCCATAGACACTAGATGGCGCCCGTGCTCCACTTCCTGGCAGGCTTTCTGACTTCTATAGGAATTGCGGAGACAAAACCTACAAGCCTGGCCTCCAGTCTTTATATTCATCACTAACAGACCCACCCTGGCAGGCATGACAGCTCTTCCTTTCTCACTGTGGCTTGCTTATTCTCATTTTCAGCGTCATTCTTGCATCATCCTTACTTTGCAACCTGTCTTCTCTCTTAACCAAACTGAGGTTCCTTGAAGGCTGAAGCTGCCTCGCTTCTTCCGCAGGGTTGTAAAGAGATGGGAAAAGAGATGGACAGCGAGCACAAGACAAAGAGATGGACAGCGAGCACAAGACATCGGTAGGGAGAAGAGTGAAACGGAGAGAACAGAGCCAGGGAAGGAAAAAACTTAAGGTAGGTTTAGGACCCTGTGTGCAAGAGCCTCGGGGATGAGTGGCAGATGTGAGTGGGAATTAAGCCACAAGAGGAAGCCCAGGGGCGAGAAGCCATCGGCAGGTTTCATCCTCATGCCAGTCTCAACACCGGCAGTTGGAGCTGCATCACCTCGGGGTCAACCCACAGAGCCACTATGAAGCTCTGAGGACGTGTTCACAGGGGCACGGGCCAGCATGGTGTGTCATCATGGCCACAGTGCAGCCAGGACCCAGCAGATGACCATTTTCTTGTGAGGATTCCAAAGCCTATGACTAATACTAATTAACCCTGACTCATTGTGACACTGAGCACAAAGAGGTCATTGTCTCCTTCGAATCCAGTGGGGAAACGGGACCCATGGAGTGGGGAAGCAGCTTTGTTCCCTTAGTCAGTGGCACCAGGCCACAAGTTTCTCACAGCCCTGCTCAAATGCCCTTGAAGCTGCCCTTGATGATCAGGAGCAGACACTTCCCAATGGGCTGTCCCTCCGAGGAGAGGGGGACCTTTCCTCAGGGCTCTTTCCATGTGGGCTAGAGCCACAGAACTAGAAACTCCTGGTTGCAAAGACTCCTTGGCCCCACAGGGCCCCACAGCACCCCAACCTCCTCTGCTTCTGCAGGGAGGAATCTGAAGGCCAGAGTGACAGCCAAGATCACGCCCTGGGTGTTGTGACTGGGCCAGGCCTAGAATCCTAAGGTTCTGCATGGAGCCCCCCTGTGCAGCCCCAAAGACAGCAGAAGAGAGGTGAGGTGTGTGAGTCACCAGTCCGGCCTTCACCTCAGCAGCCCAGGTTCAAATTCCAGATTCATGGGTTACCAGCTGTATGGTTCTGAGCCAGCTAGTCCATGCCGGGGTTCCTCCATCTATAAGATGAGACTAGTGCCAGTCGATATGTCACGGGGTATTTTGAGAAGCAACATAGATACGTCAAGTGCTCAGCAAATCCTAGGGATTTTTTAAAGGTATTATTTAAATAAGAAAGGTACCCCAATCCTTAGCTGTACCCAGGGCCACTCAGC
The DNA here is from genome assembly GCA_003697995.1 of Taxidea taxus jeffersonii. Lineage (NCBI taxonomy): Eukaryota > Metazoa > Chordata > Mammalia > Carnivora > Mustelidae > Taxidea > Taxidea taxus. Next base: position 4,920 of record RCUC01118445.1, read on the forward strand.
AACCCTACTGGCTTCAACCCAGTCATCCCTCTGGCTGTTTCTCCACTTTGCCTGGTCTTCTGGGTCCCCTGAGGGAAGGGAGCACTGAAAGGACAGGTGTTGGGCTCCAGAGAAAGAGACACACCAGAATTTCTTCCCATTACCCTTGCTCTGGGGAGGCTCTTTTCGCCCAGCAGCCTCCATGACATCACCCGACAATGCAGGTGCTGCTGGCTCAGCTCCAAGCCCAGCTCTAGAAGCATCAGGAAGAATCTTGGGCAACAAGATACAGACCAAGATAACCACATTCCTGCCAATCTCCTCGGGCCCTGGCTCCTGGCCTGGCAAGCCCACCTTCAGAAGGTGGGGGGATAATGACGACAGGAGAGCTAATTACTCTCATCACCCTGCTGGGTTGAGAATACTGGCTTGTTTGTCCAGCACGGCTTACCTGAGTCATCCATCCTGTAGCCTGGAGCCCCCTGGGTCTTGACCTGGGCCAGCAGGCTGCCAGGAGTTTAGAACAGGCTGCTGAAGCTGGCGAGTGCCTGCACTTCCTCCTTACTCTCCCCTCAGAGAGTAAGTCGAGGCAGTTGGGCTCTGGAGACACAGCTCGAAACTGCGCCAGGAGCCTGGCCCCAGTCTCTTTGTGGGGTGAGCACAGGCAGAGCAGAGGCCTCACAGCCTTGGGAAAATCACCTCCACGGATCAGAGATGAAACCAGGAGTTAGAGAACTGCCCCGGCCGCAACTTCCTCACCACCTCACCGCTGAGGGGCTCCCTCTGCCCCACTCAGGGGGTCCCCCCAGTACTCCCCAGGCCAGCCTTGAGGGCCAGCAGCCATGGAGACTCAACTGGGCTTTGTTCCAAAGCCAGATGAGGAAGCAGATAGGTGCTCTCTTTCACAAAAACATTTCAAAGTAAGAACTAGGAAATACTTTTTCAAAATATCAAAAAATGGGGGCACCTGGGTGGCTCAGTGGGTTAAGCCTCTGCCTTCGGCTCAGGTCATGGTCTCAGGGTCCTGGGATCGAGCCCCGCGTCGGGCTCTCTGCTCAGCGGGGAGCCTTATTCCTCTCTCTCTGCCTGCCTTTCTGCCTACTTGTGATCTCTGTCTGTCAAATAAATAAAATCTTTAAAAAAAAATATCAAAAAATGAGAACCCGAGTCCTCTACTCCCTGTCTGACTCACAGAGTGAGGGAAACAAGAAGGATGGGACAGAGAAGACATGTGGGCCCCTTCCCTGCAACCGGAGGAAGAAGTTTACAGCCTTGAGGTGATTTCCACGGTAAGAACCATCTGTGGCGCAGCTGGTAAAGGGAACCCGAGAAGGCCAAATGGGGACACCTGTGGGTGGGACGGGAGACACAGGAAGCAGTGTTTGAAGGCAGCAATCCCAGAGGCCTTAGCATGTGGCTCTCTCCTTCAAGAAAAAGAGCAAAAGAGCCCCATAAAACGAAGCACAGGCCAAGAGGCCAGCTTACCCTCCTGACTGCCCCCCACCCCGCTGGTGGGGTTGCTTCAGGCCCCACCTCCCCACAGCTGTGGCCACTGCCTGTCTCCCTCTCTCCCTGCAGCTCCTCAAGTAATTGGGGGCTTGGCAGGAGTACTTCCCGCTGTGCAATCTGTTCCCCATTAAAGCCTCAGTGTTCCTGGTGCCACCCATCGCCCCTCATGCTTTCTAGTTTGGCAGGAAGGGCGTCTGATGACAGATTATCCCCGGAGGGAAAGGAGAGGCAAGGCAGGAGGGTGGAGAAAGACCTAGTTCTGGCCTTGCTCACTAGGATGGACCTCAGTGTCGTCACCACAGGCTTTCTGGTGAACCTGCCCACCGAGGGTGATTCCTACCCCTGAACTTTCCGACAGTAAAGGATATCGTGGCTCCTGGTAGGCAGGCAGCCTCACCTCACGGAGCCCAACCAGGCGCTTCTCCTTCACGAAATAAGGCCTTGAGGCTAGATTCCCTCAGGACGGGAGCCTGGACCCTGGGACTCCAGAAGACTCTCCCTCATCACCACATATTCTGAGGGAAAATTTAGGACGTGTGATCCAACAAGGAGGACATGAAAACAAGGCCATTTAGAACAACCCACGAGGCACACAGTCTGTGTGGGCGCAGTGCTCTAGAGGCAGAAAGTACTGTGGGGCTGGAATGGGGAGCCTGGCCCTTCCAGGGCCCCAGCACTTCGTCACCCTAGAGACCTTGGGCAAGTCAGTCTCCATTTCAGTCTGTCTGTTCAGATACTTAGTAATAAGTATTAACTTGTTCAGAACTTCCTGATGATGCCAAGAAGCCTCTGCGAAAATTTGGAAGTGTCTCTCTGTCTCTGTCTCTCTCTCAGCCCCCACCCCCAACATGAGCTGTGAGGAGTTACAGAAGGACTTGATTTGGGGATGAGAGGTGTTACCACAAGGGCGGGGGTGGGCTGCAGGCAGCAGCTGGTGTCTAAGTCGAGAACAGGGAAAAAGAGCAGAAGTGAGAGATGACAGTGGAAAGTCAAGGACCAAGGAAAAAACCCTGAGAAGTCAAGCCTGGAAGCTTTGGGCTGTGGTTTGGAAGAAGGAGGGGGATCGGGTGGTGCCGTGGGCAGAGGGACGTTCCTTCCCTCAGCTGAGGTTTCCCCTTCCGAGATGCGTGCAGACCTGACGTCGGTGCCCAGCCTGCCCACTGAGGAACAGGATGCTGGGCTCTGCCCCATCTCTGAGCACTGCCTGCTGAGCCAGAAATAAACAGAAACCTCCTGACTGTTCCGGCGGGAATGCTAGAGCCGGTCGGTGTTAGCTCTACAGGACAGGTAAGGAGGCGAGTAAGACAATCCTGACAATTGTGATTTTTTAAAAATATATATATATATTTATTTAAATATATATTTTTATTTTTAAAGATTTTATTTTTTTGAGAGAGAGACAAAGAGCACAAGTGGGGTCAGGGGCAGAGGGAGAAGCAGATTCACCGCTGAGCAGGGAGCCGGATGCGGGACTCGTTCCCAAGATCCTGAGATCATGACCTGAGCCAAAGGCAGACACTGAACCAACTGAGCCACCCAGGGGCCCTGTAAGATTTGACTTTTAAGTAATCTCTACACCCAGTGTGGGGCCCGAACCCACAACCCTGAGAATAAGAGTCACAGGCTCTACTGACTGAGCCAGCCAGGTGCCCTGAGAATTTGGATTTTTGCCCCCTTGACTGCCCAAGTGGGAAATCAGTGCCACCCATGGTCCCTGGATCTCTCAGGGAGTCCCAAGAGGGTGCTTCATGTGCGTCCTCAAGCCAGCCCGCCACGGTGTCATGGTGTCATCAACCGACATCAGGCTCTGTGTCTCTAGCTTCCGCTCCCACTGGCTGACCACACATACCCCAAGCCACTTGAGGAAGCGCAGACTGCCATGCTTCGGGCTGCCCCGAGAAGTCGGCTCTCTGTGTGGGGTAATGCCCCTCAACCGGATTCAGTGCCAAGCATCCTCAGTGCGCCCCAAAGGCCGCAGGGCATGGTCCAAGTCTCCCAAAGCCATTTGTGAACAGTCTGGTTAAGCTTCTGGCCCCAGCCCTCAAACCGGGGCAGGGACCCAGACCAAGGTTCTGCCGGCAAGAGACACGACCTCTGACCTCTGACCTCTTCCTCTCTGCAGCCCTCTGCCCCTTCCTTCAGCACCCTGAGGCCAACTTAGCTGCTGGGAGTCAGGACACAGCCAACATCCCCATTTCAGAAAAAAACTCTTCCTTTCTATTTCCATATCTACAAGACCAATTTTAGGGCTCTTTTTCCTGAAACAAAGGAATTGGGTGCCCTCAAGGCATACTGAAGTTTTGTACAACAGCTTTCCAGTGATTCTGATTGTTCCCAGGGCTTTGAGAATCTTAGGCCCGAGTTTCAAGTTTCCACCGCGCACAGTATGTTACAGAAGGGGGTAAGAAATGAAGAAGAGGAAGCATCCAATGGAGGCCTGAAAAATGTGAAATCACATGTAAGCTGACTTTCAGCTCTTAGAACTTCTCAGCTACTTCATCTGGTCCGCGTTCCTGTATTCCCAGTATTCCCAGTACGGAGCCTGTACCTGACCCAGAGGGAGGGCTCGGGAAATACTTGCTGCCTAGGCCAGCGAACAGACGTCACTGGTACGGGAGTTTGGAGGCAGAGCTCACTTTGTCTTGCAGAATGGACAGCGTGAGCTTGAAGGGTTTCATTCTGGTCCCTTGAAGAACTTACTTTGATAGGGTTGATAGGGGTCTGGAAGACATGATTCCCCTCCCCCCACCCCACACCTTGATGAGAAGGGGGCAGACCAGGTGGGAAGTGGAGGAGGAAATTAGCCGAGAGCGAGAACAGGGAAGGAGAAAGGTGGGGCTATGTTTAAACTGAGAAGTGAAAGGGGACCTAGTGCTCCAGCAAATGTGTGGCCTGACTTCCAGAGCGTTAGGAAGCTTGTAACATAAGATACACCCCTGTAGCTCCTCTCCAGCTCATATGATGTTCTCAGCATATGAGCTCTCATGGGGGCATGGGAGAGCTTCTGCGCAAGCTTTAGCTCTTGTTTTTTGTTGTTTTGTTTTGTTTTTTAAGATTTTCTTTTTTAAGTAATCACCACACCCAACGTGGGGCTCCAACTCACAGCCCTGAGATCAAGAGTCCCATGTTTCACCGCCTGAACCAGCCAGGTGCCCCATTTAGTTTTTATTAAAATAAGGGTAACTAGCTTGGCAAAGAGCTTTATCATTCACAAAACTCTCAGAAGTGCATGGTCTCGCAACTCCATAGAATTAGGTAAACAGACATTAGTCTCAACTTCTTTTTACAGAAGAGAAAAGTGAAAATGGCAGAGTCAGTATATGGAGTAAGGACCTGGGCATATCCAACCCAGGACCCTGGACTTTCTACTATGGTATACTTTTTATTTATTGCATCACTACTATTAAAACACCACAACAGGAAGTTAAGGAAAAAGGTAGTTTCAAAAGCACTTTATAAAACATAAAGCTTTACATATACATATAAAAGTTGTTTTAATTGTGATACAGCCTATGGTCAGGGTTACTGTGGGCCCACCTCTATGAAGTCTTCGTAGCAGAGCATGGGCCGCTGGCATGGTGAACAACCTGCCCAACTGTACAGGGCTAATCTCTGAAGTACGGGGCAAGGTAATAATAGATTTGAGGTCACAAAACGTGGGGTTTGGTTCCTGTTCTTCCCCTATTAGCTTTGCAGCATTAGGCACATCAGTTCACCATTCTGAACCTCGATTTCTGCATCTAGGAAACTTAAATATTAATTACATTATTGCCTTTATCACAGCATTATGAGGTTTAAGTGAGGTAAGGTACTATGTTATTTTACAGATTGAGAAAGGCGTGTGCAGGGCACCTGGGTGGCTCAGTGGGTGAAAGCCTCTGCCTTAGGCTCAGGTTGTGATCCCAGGGTCCTGGGATCAAGCCCCGAAATGGGATCTCTGCTCAGCGGGGAGTCTGCTTCCTCCTCTCTCTCTGCCTGCCTCTCTGACTACTTGTGATCTCTGTCAAATAAATAAACAAAATCTTTAAAAAAAAAAAAAAAAGGCGTGTGTGTATGATCTATAAACTATAACTGGTTTTGTCTTTTGTTATTTTCTTTCGGGTATGGGGGATGTTAGCAACGGGCACATTTCCTGTAGTTTTCTAGTATAGTGGACCAGTCATCACCTACCCACCACCCATTTCCCTTTTTCATTTTCCTTCCCAAAGGGCCTGGCTTTTCTTGGATCCAGGGGTAGGCTTGTGCATCTACCTCCCAGCACTGGGAGGTAAGGACACTACAGCCTCGTACCTTTTGAGAGTGTATATTTACTTAACCTGCAGGCAAAGATGAATGCCCTTACCGGTTTCGGGACTGCGATTTTGCCGAGTGGGTAACAGAGGACCTGCATAATCTGAGTCTTGCTTGCCCTACATTCAACAAAGCATGACAATCAGGGTTTGGGTATGAGCTCATAGAAAGGAAAAGATCAAGAAAGGAGCATATTGGGACGCCTGGGTGGCTCAGTTGGTTAAGCGGCTGCCTTCGGCTCAGGTCATGATCCCAGCGTCTTGGAATCGAGTCCCACATCGGGCTCCTTGCTCGGCGGGGAGCCTGCTTCTCCCTCTGCCTCTGCCTGCCTCTCTGTCTGCCCTTGCTCGATCTCTCTCTCTCAAATAAATAAATAAAATCTTTAAAAAAAAAAAAAAAGAAAGGCGCATATTTGAGGGGGTGTCAGGAGTTTTAATCCAGCCATAGTTAACTTTGAGATACTCATTTGAAACCCATGGAAAGACATCTCCAAAGCAAGTTAAGACCATGGAGTTCATCATTCTGTTCTCCTTATTTTCTATAGATTTGAATTTTTCCATAATCCAAAGAAAAAAGAAACAGAGAAAGAAAGAAGAGAAAAGAAAAAGAAAAAAGAAAAAAGAATTATGGTGGATGACCTGGAACCCCAGGAAAACGCTGAGTTAGAGGTATAAACTTGGAGGTGGTCTGAGTACACTTGGTGTTAAAGTCATGGGCCTGGAGGAAGTCCCCTGGGAGAATCAAGGAACAGAGCTCTGGGAACCCTGATATTTAAAAGCCAAGAAGATAAAGGTGGAGGGACACAGGACATGGAAGGATGCGTCCTGAAAGACAGGTGATGAAGCAGTTTTCAGGAGGGGACGATCACCGGTGTCCTTTGACTAAGCTGAGGGCTGGGGATTGACTGTGACCTTGGTAAGCTGGAGGCTGCGGTTTCAGTGCAGTGGTGGGGGCAAGTCTGGATCAGGTGGAGAAAGAGACCAATAGGGGTGTGTGTATGGGTGAACCGATGA